>CAJVPV010000306.1:0-23920 GCA_910591835.1 Acaulospora morrowiae
ACCTGATATACCGTTTATACCTGATATACTTACCCTTATAATTTCCTATCATTTACCCATCATTTTTCCCTACAACAGTTAGTTAAACTAAGGTGGAATAACCAATTTATTTGTATTATATATTAAACTCTTCTTAGCAAAGAAAAATATAGTTCAACCTTCTGTAATTATAATATTGTTTCCAGTAATCTCTTATAAATAAAGAAAAGGCTAATATCATCTTTGTTTTAAAAAAAATAATTTGATTTGATTTAATTCTTGATTCTTAGGTTTATATTAAATTTACTATATGAGTTATAATCTACTATTATTTTTGATAATATTTTGAATCTTATATAAATTTATATGAGTCTATTTAATTTCAATTTTTGAAACTATATTTATTACTATAAAAGAAAATTTAATTGATAATACAATTTTAAATTAAATATAATTTTGAATTATTTGTTATATATTATTTAATAATTTCAATATAATATTATTTTTTTATAGAAAAAACTGAAACACTTATTAATCAAACTTTTATTTATAGGAAATTATTTTTTGACAATATTACAAATATAAAAACTAATATATATTTCTTTTGCTAAAAAAAATTTAATATAGAATTCAAAAAATGATTCACTTATTTTAATTTGTTTTTTTTAATAACTACCTAAGCAATAATAAAAAGATTTTTAAAATTTATATATCTTAAGTAGTATTTAATAGAAAACTAGAAGATTTGTAATATTTAATTATATGAATATACTGTAGCTAAATATATAGATTTGTTTTTAAGTCATGGATGGGATTTAATATATTTGTTTTTTAAAGTAGGCTTGATATATAGTTAAGAATCCTAATAATTTGATTTGATTTGATTTTTATTCTTAAATATTTAGTAAATTTAATATATAGGTTATAACCTACCATTATTTTAATAGTATTTTAAATTTATACAAATCTATGCAAGTCTGTTTAATTCCAATTTTTAGAATTATATATATAGCAAGTGATATAAAAGAAAAGAGAGTTGGTTTTTTATATATAAAAGCACTATAGTTACTTTTTACAAATTGGTCTTCAAGTGTTTAGGGTTCAACCCCATCTGGTTACAAAAATTTATCACCTTTATGATTGGTTGACCGGCTTCCAATTCATGTTGTACCTAATCAACCACAAATCATCTTCCAAAATTAGTTAGGCTGCATAAAGATAGGACCTCTGGTCTTCCCGACGATCACGGGCTGAAAACAGGTCAAAGCAAGGAAGGTTGCACGAGAAAAGGCTTCTGGTCTAACTCCGGTATAAGCCCACAACCCTAACCAAAACTGGTGACGGCAGACTCCATCACACAAGAACATCCTAGCCTAGGGCTATCCCAATCTGGTATTTGCTTAAAAAAAGATTATATCTTGAATAAGATACTTGGTATAATCGAAAGCACAGGTGGTGACAAAGAGTAATTTACATTCTTCGAGGTTCTGGATAAAAAATATATACGGGAATATCTGGGTGTTCCACAACCATATCTCTGAAAGGTAATAACTGTACCTTTTCCATGACGGATGCAGTCGAAACAGGATCTAAATTAGATTAGATAGTTTATAAATTAGCAGTAGGATTTTCTATTCTTTAAAGATCACATCCAGGGTGCAGATCCACCTTTAAGGTGTTCAATTGGTATACTGGATAAGTTTATAGGTATAGAAGCGAAGTTAACTTAAATGAACCTTAGTGTATCTGTAATTGGATATAAATTACTCAATAAAATACATATGCATAAAACATCTTTCACCTGAAAAAAAAAAAAAAACAAATTGGTCTTCAAGTTATATAAAAAGTTTAATATATCTATTTTTTAAATATAGCAAAAGTATTCAATAGTTAGAGTTGTATTAAAATTTCTTAAAGATATTTTTATTTAATTATGCATATGGATTTATATTGTCAAGAAATAAATAAAAAACTTCTATTATTAATATTAGTTCCATTTATAAAAGTAACTAGAATATTTAATTATTATATGTTATCCTATTATATATTCTAAACACCAGTATATCCAAGGCTTCGAAAAGTACCAAACTGATATTGAAATGATATTGAAATGATATTGATCTATAGTAAATTTTATATATGGGTTGTAACCTACTTATATGTTTTTATAGTAAATTTAAGTATCGAATTGGTATCAAAATAGTATTGAAGTAGTATTGTTAGGAGCCTTAAGTATATCACTTGTAAAATTCTAATCATTAACAAGTAAACAATATTGAATATAATAACAATAACTATACTGATCTTTTGAAGAAAGTAAACTATTTGATTTTTTTTAAAAAAATTATAAAAGTAAAAATTTTTAAAGCCTATAATATGAAAGAAGTTGTTATTTTTTAATATAATTCTTGAGAGAAAAGAGTCAATTGATTAAAGAAATAAAGAAATAAAAAATGATAGTTTTAAGAAGTAAAAGGTTTAAAGAGAAAAAACTTCAAGGAGAAAAAAAAAACACAACTTTGACAAGTAAGAGAAGAAGAGAAGAGAAAGAGGAATATAATAAAAAAATTTGTAAAAAAGATAAAAAAAATAAATAAAAAAAAAAAAAAAAGATAATAGAAAAAGAAAATAGTATTAAAAGAAGAAAAAAAGTAAAGAAAAAGAAAATAATTTAAAATTTTTTTTTAAAAAAAATTTCCAAACATAAGAGAGAAGTGGGAAAGTGTTTTTTTTTTAATAATATAGTTTTTTAAAAATATCTAAATCTAATTTTATTATATATATTATACATATTTTTTATTACTATAAAAAAAAATTTAATCAACAATACAATTTTAAATTAAATATGATTTTTAATTATTTACTAATTGTTATTTAGTAATATAAATATAATACAGTTTTTAAAAAATATTTGAGTTAAATATAAATACATACAGTATATAATATATATAATATTGACTTATAATAAATTTAATATAAATTTGATATCAAAATAATATTATTAAAAATTCTATTTGATAATAAGCTAAACAAAAATTATTTTTAATAAATTAAAAAAATAAAAAAATAAATTTTTTTTTTGAAGAAGCAACTAACTATTATATTTAAATCTTTTTAGTAAAAAAAGGAATATATTATATTATTAAGATTATAATCCTGTAATCATAAATTAAAAATTATAATAAAAATAAATTATAATCCAATCTTTATATTTCTTGATACTACTCAAAAATATAAAAAAAAGAAATTCAAAACTTATATGATATTCTGAATAGTATTTAACTATTATAAAATAAATGTTTACTTAATTATATAAAAGTGATACAACTATTTTATAACATCACCACCGTCATCAAGCATTAATTTGAATACTTTGACATGGATTATTGTCAACATTCCAGTTAATATCTTTATCAAAGTCATTACCAGGCAACAAACTTTCATCAGTCAACACACTGAACCTTCCTCCCTCAATGATAACTATTTTCTGGCTGCTACACTTCACCTTTTGGATTCTTGATCTGTGATGTCGGCGCATTATTAATCAATTTTCCTCGAGAAAGCTTTTATTTATAGTCATCAATATAACCCGTTGCATTATTTAATCTAGTTGTTGCACAGAACCATTCTCATTATCAACGAATATCGATGATAGATACTCAAATGAATCGGTCCAACGAATCATTACAAGATAGTTTTTTTGCGATATACAGTATATATATGAATGATCATATTCCTTATTTGGTTAGAACACTTGTTTTTTTAACATAAAATATGGATAGCCCTTAATTAACAAAGTTTTCATTTATAATCATATTCAAATAAACTATATAATCCTATACACGTTAATCATTGATGTCTGTTTATTCTGGTCACTTTTTTTCTAAATGTTTTATTTAAAATTACGCGCTCCGGACTTAATAATGGTTTCCACAATTCAAAACTCAATTATTGAATGTCATGCATAATGAACAATGAATATGCCGGCCAGAGTAACACAATAAATTGCGGGCACGTGAAAGGTGAAAAAAGATATTCATAGATCGATTTCATCTTGACGGTGTGATATGGCCTCGGCAAAATTTCTTGTACCAAGTCGCTCGTCGTTTGTCACCTCCTTGAGAGGTGGTGTCCCGTCGTTGCTCGTTCACCAGAGACATCAGAAAACCATTGCCGGTAGGAAATTGCAAAGCGCTTTTTTCCATTTTGATGAATTAGACAGATACCTTGACACCTTTTGGCAAATTTATCCTCATTGCAATAATATACGCGTAAAATATAAATGCAAGTGAACAATAGGTTTATCCATTCGAGTTCATTCATAAATTCACGAAAAATTTGCCGACATAACATAATTCGCTCGTCTTCGTGTCCCCTTCAAAACTCGCCTACACCATTGGCCACGTGTTCTTTGCATTCTTTCAGCAAAAGTCCTTTCTCACTGCCAAAGGAACTACGACTTCTTCGTAATGCACAAGTGTCCAAAGAACCAGTAAATGTATCCGAAAAAAAGGATCCTGTTATTAAGCAAAGTGCGGCGCAAATTGAAAAAGAGGAGGCCAATGTCAACGAAAAAGCGTCTAACGCGGTTGCTAAGAAAAAACCATTGACCACCCGAATAAAAGACGAATTGATTCATTACTGGCACGGAACCAAGCTTTTCGGTTTGGAAATAAAGATTTCAACAAAGCTCTTATACAAACTTTTGAAAGGTCAAAAGTTAACCCGCCGAGAACATCGACAGGTGTGACATCCTACACTTTTCTAATCTCAACACAACCGAATTAATCATTGATACATCTTTAAATTAGCTTAAGCGGACCACTCAGGATTTGGCTCGACTTGTCCCATTTGCAGTTTTTGTCATCGTACCTTTCATGGAACTTCTATTACCCGTGGCCCTCAAGTTATTCCCAAATATGTTACCAAGTACTTTCGAGGATAAGTTCGCAAAGGTAATCCGCCAGCATACGCTTCCAGCATAAATGTCATGTCATCATTCATATCTGATATCGCGAGTTGGATTTAAAATTGTAGGAAGAAAAAAAAAGAAAATTGCTCAAAGTGCGTTTGGAAATGGCAAAATTTTTACAAGAGACAATTGCCGAAATGACGATAACGGAACAAGATCGTGCTGAAGCTGCCAAGGAGTTTTTAGAATTCTTTCGCAAGGTACATTCTTTGCCCGAAATCCTATAGGAAATGGACCATCTGATGGCTAACACCTTTCTACCACTAGATCCGTTCGTCCGGAGAGCAACCAAACACAGAGGACTTAATTCGCGTAGCGAAGGTCTTTGAAGATGAACTAACTTTGGATAATCTATCTCGCCCTCAGTTGGTTAGCATGTGCCGTTACATGAACATCAACGCATTCGGAACCGATAATTATCTGAGGTATCAGATCAGAAATAAAATGGGAGCTATCGAAGAAGACGATAAGGTATTTTACTTATACCTTGTGAGCGCAATTTTAGTCACCTATAAAGATACTGATAATCCAAGCATTCAGATGATTATGGTCGAAGGGGTGGATTCGCTTACCGTTCCTGAACTCCAACAAGCCTGTCAATCACGTGGAATCCGCACGATCGGAGTATCGCCATCTCGTTTACGCAGTGAACTACAACAATGGTTAGATCTTCATCTAAATTACAAAGTGCCATCCACTCTTTTGATTCTTTCGCGAGCATTCAGTTTTTCCGATCGGACCGAATTGGTCGATCAAACCGAGGCTCTTCACGCCACATTGAATAGTTTGCCCGATAACCTCGTAAGTTTCTATTGCAATTGCTTATCCAAGTTCCTATTTTGGCGTGAGGGAACATCTTGTCACTTGTTTTCAGATTAACGAAACTGAACTACAAGTCATGGAAGATGACGGCACCGCCACATATAAACAGAAGCTCGAGGTGCTAGAAGAGCAAGAAGAATTGATCGCAGAAGAAAAGGCTCAAGAGGAGGTCATTCATCAGAAAAAAAAGGGAATGCGTCATTTATATAACCAATCTAAACATAACCAATTTATATAGAAAGAAGTAGCGCGAAGAGCAAAGGAAGAGGAAGAAGCTGCCAAGGAGGCAGCGCTGGCTGAAAAAGCTCCTCATGATGCCAAGGTGATTTTATTTTAGACGACCCTCTGCCTTATCCTCAATCAACGTTTGTTTACAATAGTAATCCTCGTGAAATTAATTGACCTTACAGGAAGCATCCGAAGATGACGCGCGCATAACCGAACAACAGCTTCAAGAATTGCGCGCGGCATTGACCATCCTTTCGTCGAGATCAGCAGTGCTAGAAGAAAGAGAAGCTTTAGATGAAATCAAGGAAGATCGAGAAGAATATAAAGAGGTAATTGGAGATTTCAAAATATTATCTCGGTGCATTATAAACTTCCAAAATTTTTAACCTCGTTATGGAAAGTAGGACATACAAGAATTAGAGGATACTGGTAAGCACACCGAATCCAAGGTGTCACTTCGTCTCGGATCGCGCTTGGAAAAAATGATTCATAAAATCGATAAAGAGTTGGAACAATATGATTCAGAAGTTGGTTCAAAGTTAAATATAATTCAGGCCAATGAAAGTGGGCAAATTAGTGTTAGTGACTTGGAAGAAGCTTTAAGAATTATCAAACATACACCTGGAGATAATGAGACAATTAAAAAAATTGTTTTGAAATTGGATGCAGACGGTGATGGGTTAGTGTTTTTGGATCATATTTCTGAACTATGTACAGAAGGCGAGGGAATAGGTGTGTTGATGGAGAAAGAAACCGATGCCGAAAAGGAAGAAAAAGTGAAAAAGCCCAAAAAGGAAGATATAGTAGTGCAAAGTTAGTTAATAGATAGTCGTTTCTTTTTTTCATTAGTGTCAATATTATAAGCTAAACTAGCTAAGGGTTGAGTTACAGTATTTGTAAATTCTTGCATTATAAGAGCAGATGCAATCTAGTCACGTGGCATTGTTTTCTCGATTATAAATTGGTGTACAAAAAATCGATATTTAAGTACTTGAGCAAATTCGTGACCAATTGCAACATGTCCAATACTCGTAGAACCCGTAGACCTCCACAAGAAGAAGAAGATGCTTCAAAGTTAAAATTTGGCGAAGGTTTGCAGTAAAATTATAAATCGAGGTTAGAGATCGGAATTTTACAGGAATTCGTATACTTAGATTTCGAAGCCGAAGAATTTCTGTTCATTTCTGAAGTCGCACTGCTACTCGCGAAAACGCCAGAGAATCAGAGGAACACAACGTGAAGTTTCCCTTCTCCTTTTCCGGAAAAAACACGTAATCCCAAATCTCAAATGTCCCTTTATTTGAAACTGCAGCGTATATCAAAAGACCGCGGAATATGTCAATTTATTCACAAAGTTTCATAATGAAGAATCCGTACGTGAGCTTCGAAAGTAAGCAGTTTTGTAATGGGGGGAGGGGGCATCACGGAAATTTCAGCTAAAAACTTGAGCCGATTCCAAATTAGGACATTGCTAAGATACAAGCTTCACAAATACGAGTTGGTTCAACTGGCGAATCTATGCTGCGAAGACGTCGAAGAGGCGAAATCACTGATTCCAAGGTGATCAGAGATCTTACATAGAATAAGTGATGTCGTTTTGCAGAAAAAACTAAAATCGCATTGTATTGAAAAAATATATGTATATATATATATCTATATAGTTTATGCGATAAATCCGAGGAGACCATACGTTCTATGCTTGAGGATATTGGACAACTCAAAAAATTCCAGACTTGAGCGAGGATCGAGATACCTCATTGGTTGATTAAAACAAGTTTTGTTTGTAGTTTTACAAAGATATTTACATCAATAAAAATATAGATCGCTTTACCGTACAATATATTGATTGATTAATTGTTTCCAATGAGCTTCTTTTTTCGGATGGTATGTTTATCATTTTTATCGACAATTTTTTTTTTATTAAAGAAACTATCGATGGCAAATAAAGAAAAAAAAGAGAGGAGAACCACATCATTCTCACCGTTGTCGCCAGATATTTAAATTTAAAAACACTGTTTCATTAAATCATTTTGACTTAAATGATGGTTTGAAAAGATTTCTTGAACTTTTAGATTTACCAGTGTGTGTGCAGAAAGGTTTACATTATTATTTTTTGGTTTGAGGTTTGGTTTGGGACTTGATAACCTTTTTGGCAATCTTTTCTTCTTCGATCAGGAAAGCTCTGACGATACTGTGGTGTCAAATAAATGAGAATCATTCTTCATTCAACGTATTAATCTCGAATTTGAATTCAAACGTACCGATCTCTCACGCATTTAGCGCATCGACTACCGCCATAGGCTCGCTGTACCGACTTTTGGCGTTTAGAAATTCGGGCATATTGACGTGGTCGAAGAGCCGGAATCTTTTGAAAAATAAAGTGTTAAGATTTCTATCGTGCATTCAATCCAATGTCCTTTGTAACTTAAGTGGTAATTTTATACCCCAGCAAGCCTAGTCCCACAGTCACCACAGCGAGGTCCTTTTGCAGGTTTCTTTTCGTATAACCAAGTAAGCTTGCCACCTGTCGGATGCACAAGTGTTAATTAAAAGCCATGGATTATCTGTCTCGTGAGGAAGATGCATACGAAAACACACCAGGAGTCTTGATCACTTTGACTCGATTTGATTTGGTGTTGTAACTCAGACGACGTCTGTAGGTCAGTCGTTGCGCCATTTTGAGTACTTTCGAGATTTAATTTTCAACGAAATAAGTCACTGTTGCTACTAGCTTTTTTGAAAAACGTTTGAATTCTCGAAATGCTCCCCACCTTATCAAATAGTAAAAAAGGAGGAAGATAATTTCGAATTAAATAGAATTTATGAAAAAAATTTTTTCATGATCTTGGGAGTCATGTGATACCAGATATCTGCATACAAAAGAATGAATTTCGATTAATTTTTCCGGCTAAAGCAATGTCCCAATTTCAACTATCCGTTATCTTGGCCGGTCATGAATTGGACGTGGGTGTTGTTGACATTTGACCTTTCACCACCAAAGTCAAGTCCCTGATCGTTATGATCTGGACTTGTTTTATAATCCAATTTTCATTGTCTGACGCATTTCGAATGTTTCTAATTCATAGGTTAAAGCTGTTCATAGTCCAACCGAAGATGTCATTATTTCTTCTTCTCGTGATAAAACAGTACGCAAGTGGTCTAGGATATCCTCGAATTCCTTTGGCGAAAGTAACCTCTTTTTAGGCCATAACCATTTTGTGAATTCCGTTGCCTACTTGCGCCCGACCGCCGAACACCCTGGTGGTAAGTTAAGATTCCGCAACACTCTTGCCTTAAACCTGATTTCCCGCTCTTGGTGACCTTTATTTTTTTAAAAAAAAAAAACGCGATTAGGCCTTATAATTAGCGGTAGCAGCGATAAGAGCATTAACGTCTTTGATGCCGATCAATCACAAGAACCTATCTACACATTGATCGGACATCAAGACAACGTCTGTGCTTTAGATATCACACCATCCGGTTTTATCGTTTCTGGATCCTGGGATAAGTACGTCTTGTAAAAAAAACTCGCAACTGGAGATCGTATGTTTTAGAAAATTTATTCTATTTATTAATGTGATGCAGAACAGCAAAAATATGGAAAAATTGGCAAGAATCTTATACGTTGACCGGGCATTCACATGCGGTGTGGGCTGTACTGGCCATCGAAGATGACCTCATACTGACTGGCAAGTAGTAAACTATAGTTCATTAGGATGTCAATATGTTTATTCCTAAAGGCTTTGTTTCATTAGGGTCAGCTGATAAATCTATCATAAAGTGGCAGAAAGGAAGGCGCATTCAAACAATGAGTGGACATACCGATTGTGTCAGAGCTTTGGCTTTTCTTCCAAACACAGGCTTTGCATCTTGCGGAAATGATAGGTAGTTTAATTTCCACGAAATGTTGGATTTAATAGAGGCGACGTATTCTAATATTTTTGCGGTTAATAATGATCAGCACGATTCGCATATGGTCTCTCGAGGGACAATGTGTTAGAGAGTTGAATGGGCACACTTCATTTGTGTATTCACTTGACGTTTTACCCACCGGTGAGATCATATCGAGCGGCGAAGATCGATCCGTGAGAGTCTGGAGATGTATATATCTGGTTACCATTTAAGCTAAAAATGCGTCTCATACAAAAGTACTAAATGGATTTCTATGTAAGCTGGTGAATGCACACAAACAATATTACATCCCGCAACATCGGTCTGGTGTGTCGGCGCAATGCCAAATGGTGATATTGTAAGTGGTTCAAGTGATGGTTTGATCCGAGTTTTTACGAGGGACTCGGAACGCGTTGCTGAACAAATGGTTTTGAAGGTGAATATTTATCTTTGATGTTAAATTTTACGCTATCTCCTTTTTTTTTTTTTGATATCGGTTTTTCACATGATCAGGAATTTGAAAATCAAGTTTCCAGTCACGCAATTCCAGCGTATGTACTCGATCCTTAGACTTGTGAATAAAAGAATGTTTACAAATGAATTTTATTTTACTTTGCTTATTTCAGCAATCAAATTGGAGATCTGAAAAAGGACCAACTTCCGGGGCCAGAAGCATTGGATGTTCCAGGTGGAGTTTGTTCATCTACATCGCGATCACGAATTTCATTGCAAAAAATGGCTATTAACCGATTTACATCGTGAAAAAGGCAAGAAGGAGGGACAGGTGATTATGATTCGCGTTCGCGACACCGTTGAAGCACATCAGGTAAGCAACCCACGTATTTCGTCACCCGTTTCTATTATTTTTCTTTGATCAAGTCCGACGCGTATTCCCATTGTAGTGGAGTCAAAATGACAGCTCGTGGCATAAGGTCGGTGAGGTTGTCGATGCTGTTGGTCAAGGAAGAAAGCAATTATATAATGGAAAAGAGTATGATTACGTATTTGATGTGGATATTGGAGATGGTGTCCCTCCTCTGAAATTACCATATAATGCCACTGGTAATTATAATGTTCTTGGACAGATAAATGATTGAACTTTTTGATATATAAATTGATCTTTATCCTTAGATAATCCATATCATGCGGCTCAGGAATTTATACGGATTAATGAGCTCCCACCAAGTTATTTGGATCAAATCGTCGATTTCATTACAAAAAATTCACAGGGCGTATCTCTGGGCGCAGAATCACAATTTTTTGATCCATTTACTGGTAAGCCTCATTTTGGGGATTTTATATGTGTTCTAGCATCTTATTGGTGTCATGTTCTTGCAGGATCTTCTAGATATACTCCTGGTGGCTCCACGAATAACCCCCGTAGTTATTCGTCGCCTTCAACCGTTCCCGCGAATGTAAGCTGCAAGTTAGGATTTATTTAAAAAATGTGTATTAATCTGATAAATGATAAATGGCGTTTAGAACAATGCTATGACTGGCATCGATCCTTGGACGCGTCCGTCTCCATCACAGAGCACATCGGCGTCCCCTAAAATTATTCCACAGGTACGATATAACCATTTGTTTTTTATTGACTTTTGACTCCTTAGTTAATACCAATGGTAATATTATTATTTGATCTGGTAAAAAGCGAACCTATCTCACATTCCGTCAAGCAAACTATCAAGCCATACTAAATAAAATAAATCAACTTAATAAAGAATTACAAGGGAGCGATCCGGCAAATGATAACGTATTAACGAGCAAGGAGTTAATTGCCTTGGAACATTTGATCAAATTTCTGCAGAATCAAAGGTCAAGCTCAACTGCAGAGCTTCAATCAGAGTTTACTGTCGTTCACAAGATAGTTGGTTGTTGGCCATCTGCCAGTCGTTTCCCTGGTAATTAATTGATTTACAAAACTCGCTTTACATTCCAATGAGCTTTTTTCTCATGTTAAATTTTAAACTTTTAAATAGGAATTGACTTATTACGCCTCCTCATTTTATATTCTCCAATTCCTGCACAATATGACCTTGACGGGGATATTATTAACCTTTTGATTAGCTCTTCAAATATAAATTCTTGGGTGGAAGGTACTCCTCCTACCAAGGAACAAGAAACAAACACGATGCTAGGTTTACGAGCGTTAGCTAATTTATTTGATACCAAAGAGGGAAGGGAGGTCTTAAGGCGTAAAGCTGAAACGGTTTGTATATTTACATTGGATGAAAGTTTATTACCGGTTATATACATTTCTTAATGTCTGTCTGTTTAATTCCACATAGATTATTGAATTGATTTCTCCAATATTGAAGCTGTCCACAAATAAAAATCTCCGTGTAGCTTTGGTGACGGTGTTTCTCAAGTATATATCTTTTGGATTGGCCCTTTGAAAATGGTCAAAAGCAATTTTCCATTAACGATTTTATTTCTTGTGCACTTCAGCTTTTCTGTTGAATTTCAAACCAACCCAAATGATGACGCGATTCTTCAGATAATTGCAATTTTTGCCGAGGTACCTCCTCTATCGTTTGGAAATTAAATAAATTGCCTCAAGTATTTATTAAGATCTAATGAATTTATGTTTTAGACTCTGGGATCTGAGGCTGATTCTGAGGTCTTATATAGATCTATTGTGACTCTGGGCACTGTGGTAATTTATCTTTCATTGATGTTGACTCGATGTTCGTGGATTTTATCTATTACATTTTACAAAGGCACTTAATATCACAGGTAAGCTATAATCAGGCTGCCAAGGAAGCAGCTGACGTGTTCAATGTGCAAAATTCCGTGAAGCTTGCATCCACAAGAATAGCGGAAGCAAGAATCAACCAGGTCGTCGGTGAGTTCTTTACGACTAACTCTTGATTCATTTACTCATAATTAACATTGATTAACGAGAAACTTGTAAAATCAAGGTGAATTAAACAAACTACTGGTTTGACAAAACTAGTAGTCTTACTTTTTCCAGAATGATAAATTGAATTCATATTCTCGTTATGAATTTACAATAAAATTAGATTTACACTAATAATTAGACGCGGGTCAGAAAATCATACCATATATATTTATTTATTTAACCTCCATTTTTCAAGTAATGGTGTGTGGCTTTGAGTTTTGAAATACTAATGAATTGACGATTGTCAAGTTTCTCTTTTCATGAAGTTTTCTAACAACCGTAATCAAGATAGAATTGATTGAAGCATTAAAATTTTAAATAAAAATTATTACTTGGTAAAATATTGTATTTTTTATTAAAAATTATTGAATATTGTTTATATTAAATGATTTTATATGTAAAAAGAAATGTTTGTTTTAAATTATAGTTATATAAGTAAAAAGTGCCTTATAAGTATATTTACATTTGTTTTTATTGTGGATATTATTATTATTATTATTATTTAAAAAAATATTATTTAAACCCATTTTTAAAATTTATCACGTAAAAAATTTATATTAAAAAAACTTAATAGTTATTATAAAATTTTCAATCTATTTTTTTTTTAAACCTTATTTTTAATTATAATAAATTTTCAAATTTGTTAATTTTTTATTTATTAATTTTTACTGAAACTAAGGATGGGTCCCTAAACTATTTAGCATATAAAATTTTGCAGATCAATTATGTCCTTTCAAAAGGGACATAATTATTTATTTATTACTTTAATAGGAATATAATTCAAAAAACACTTGGATCAAGTGGCCTAAATTGCAAAAAACCTTTGTAAGTAGTTTTTTTTTGATCTTATATTTTTTAAAAAAACTTTTTTTAATAGTGAGTGACATTTGAATTATGTTCTCACCTTTAATTTAGGGACCTATCTTTAACTGAAACCTATCTCTGGTCACATGATCATCATGATTTTTGTAACTGAATTGTAAAGATTCAATTGTAATTTAATGGTTTTCATTATGTTATAACAAAATCTTAACAACTATTTAATAACAATTAAATTATTATTTTGATGATGATATTGTCATCAACTTTTTTTAAAAAAATAATAAACAAATCTTATAACAACTTTGATTGTAAAATAATAATAATATTATTACTATAATTATTAATAAAATGTTATAATAATATAGTTTTAAGATAACTTTAATTAAATTATAATAGAATTATTGCAAAATAGAAATAATTTATTAATCAAGTAATGAAAAAACAGTGATAACAATATAGTGATTATTTATTTTTATTATTTTTATTATTTTTTAAAGAGTTAAGTATACTATATGCATAATTTTTATTAATTATTCATAATTATAATCAATATATAAACAGTCAATTAACTAGTCCTATTTATTCTTTTTATCTAATACAGTGCTAGTTATAAATAATGAAAATTATAATTGAGTTTAAATATTTATAAATATTTATTTATTTAACTTATAATTTAAAGAAAAATAAATAAATATTTTTTTATATAGGCATATGTCTTGTTTAACTTTATTAAAATAATAAATTAAAATATAATATTGTATTTATACAAAATATTATAAAATAAAATAATGTCTTTTTTAAATTATAAAGTAAACTTATTAGAATTTCTTCACCATACAGCTTGTTACCTATTCTGTAAAAAAAACAAAACATTAAAATTTTCTTGAATAGTTAATTTACTAAAGCACTACCAATAAATATTCTTGAAATAAAAACTGGTTGTGAATATTTCTTCTATATTGGATGAATATTTTATATAACTGGTCATGTATTTGTTGATAATATATAAATATCTGTTCTTGATTTCTTTATCTATAATAAATTCTATTTTTAATTTTTGTTTTGATCTCTATATTCTCTTTTGTATTATTGTGATTTGTATTGTTTTTCCTATTGTATAAATTTTTCATATCTTGTTTTTCATACTTTTTGTAGATACTTTCTAAGTCTGTCATTATAACTTTTGATGTATTCTTTTAAATCTTAATTGTTTAGATATTTTTTGAGTATTGTGATAGTTATATATATAATTGCTTCTCTAATATTTAAATTTAGGGTTTCATTGTTCCAAAGTTTGATATGTATTTGTAATTCTTAAATAAGGTAGTATTTTGTTTTTTTATTGCTGTATAAACTTGTTTCTTTATTTAAGATAGTAATTATTTGTTATTTGTTTGTTGGTTACAGATAAATAGATATGTTATAGATTCTTTTTTTTGTTTGCAAAAGATACACATTTTACTTGAATATAATATATTGTTTCTTTGATATAACTTTGTTAGTATAGGGAGTTCCATGTTTCAAAGCTTGTTTTGGAATTTTCTGTCATTATGGTTATTGCACTTTAAAGAATAGATATTTGTTATTATATATTTCCAGTTAATTTTTTCATATATATATAAAAGATATTGATTTTATTTTGGTTTAGGAATCTTTATTATATAATATATTTGACAAATAGGCATTTTTGATTTCTGTTTTGATAGGGACTTCCAGTTGGTAAGTGTGTCAGTTGGCAAGATATAAGAGATTAGATTTGTTATTATTGTAGTCGATATTAATCTATATTATATTGTTAGATGTTATGACTTCCTTGACAAGTTTGTTAGCTATTTTATTGTATTCAAGTCCTGAGTATGCCTTGATTTTTATAAGTGTTAATTGAATATTGTAATTGGATATGATTTGTTGGATAGTGTTATACAGTATATATGAATGTTTTTCAGTTTTTTGATTGCTTTAATTGAGTTCATTAGAACTGTATTAATACTGTTTATTGCTATCTGACTATTTGTGAAGTTTGTAACTTTTGTTTAATAGTTTATTGTTATTAGTGCTATAAGAATAGACATTAGTTTTGCTCTGGTTAATGATGAATAAAAAGTAATTTTTGCTTGGAAGTTTAGGTTGCCTGAAATGTTACTAATTATCTATCTGATATTCATTTGTTTTTTTTTTTTGCAAAAGGCATTAAATGTGAGACATTTATTAAACTTTTGTTCTTATGTCATTACATTAATGATCTCTAATATACAAAGTAAGTAGATTAATCTTAACCTAATACAAATAAAGTTGATATATGCAAACCTTTGAGAACCCAAATAGGAGAAAAGAAGAAAAAAGCTAAAAATAACTAGCTACTAATTGTATTATAAACCTTGCATATGTGCTTCATAAGTGATGATAGTGGAGGGTGATGCGGTACTTGGGTTTTGGATTGTGGTCTGGACCTGTGTAACCATGTGGCCAAATATAGTATGATTAAGGGTCATTGATCCTGTCCATATTGATGACCCAGATATTAATATAGTATAGTTGACTTACACTGATCTTTTGATAGGGTAAGCTGCTTATAGTTTTTGTTGTGAAAAATTGGAAACTGGATAAAACAAGAAGACAATTTTATGGTCATTCTTTTTGAGAGATGTGTGAAATGGTGGTATTATCAGGTATTTAAGATAGAGTTGCTTATAACTACATGCTTCTAACATACTGGTTAGCAGTCTAGGCTCTCAGTAAAACAAATCCTTATGCTATTGGTACTGCCAGTCAAATTTTCTCCTTTCACAACCTCTTTTTGCATTTGACTAACTTGACATGTAATTATTGATTATGGAAAGGTGTGTCTAGAACTTTTAAGATAATGAGACCACTATCTGATATTTATTTGTTAATTAATTAATAATCTATTTGTATATATTTGAATTTGTTGTTTTAATTGGATTTGATTTTGAATAGTGGCTAGTTTTCAAATTGTTTCTGGTAAGGAGAATATAAATTGTAGGATGTATATTTGATATTTAATAATAGGGTATAAGTTTATTGTTGATTGTAATATATATATGGACTGTAATGTTTGTTATAATTAAAGTATACTTGTATACTAATGGATGACATATATACTTTGTTTCATAATTTTGTTATTGCTAATATGTTTTATAAATGTTTCTAACTTTTGTGTACTGGAATAGGGATTGTTTAATTAATATTGTAACTAATCATATATTGGTTTAAATAATTATTTTTATTAATGCTATATTATTTGTATGTTTCAAATAAGAAGTTGTTAAAAAAATGTTTGTAGTATTTGATAATAACTTTATTGATATGGATTAGATTTTTTTTTTTTGGTAAATAATAGTTTTTTATTATACATATATACTGGAATATAGCTATGAACAAAAACCTATATTTCTCATAATACATAAGTTAAACACTAGTTTATCAGAATATCTATCTAAACTATATTAGAAAAGAAATTTTAAAACTAATATACTGTTTAAATAGTTGTATGATAGACCATACAATTTAAAGAAAAATATAAAGAAATAAAGAAAAAGGGAAATTAAACATACAGTATATTAATATTAAGTAAACAATTTTTCATATTACAACTTTGACTTATACAGTTATAGGGATAGAGAAGAGCTAACATGGATATATACTTCCTAGTAAATATTTCAAAACTGTAATCTTTAGTTTGCACAGACTACCAAATCTAGAAGCTTCAAAGGCCAAGTAGGATGTAACTCCAAAATCTCCTAGTAAACATTTTAAAAGATTTGGTTGGCTTAAGCTATCAAATCTAAAAGTAAAGACTGCCAAGCAGGATGCAACTCTTACATACTTGGTAAGCCATTAATGCTGCTATATAATCCATACATTAGTGTCCATGTTATTGTTCTCTTTAAAGTTATCTATTTAATATTAACATGTGATAGGTTGATAATAATAATATTTTTGTTATTGTTATTGTTAATATTATTATGGTAATCAATGATGCAATTTGATGACTTGTGATTGATTGGAATATAATGTCGATCCTTTGATGAGGTAAGCTAATTTTGGTTTTTGTTGTGGAAAAAAAAGGAAAAGAAAATTGTATCTATATATATGAGCAAAAAAGATATCAAACCAAAGGTCTTTCTTTATGTAATCTTTATCCATAAGGTTTCCAGTCTTGAGGAATCCAATTAAGAGTCCCATCCTTATGTAGCTTGAGTCTTTACAATCAAATTCTTAAGATTGGCTTATATATGGCAGGTCTTTAATATGTGAAAAGCTTTTTGTGTCAATATTGATAAAGATAACTCTTTGTCTTGAAAAAGCAGAGCTGGTTTTTTATCCAATAAGTTCAGGATTTGACCTTCCACCCATAACACCTGGAACTACTTAACTTGAACCTTTTAGGCTATAGCAGGAAAGGAAAAACCAGTCAGCTTCTTTAGAAAAAAATTTTTATTCTCAGTAGTGATAAAAGAAAAGAAAAGGTTTCTTTTAGAGAAATAAATAACTTGACAAGCCCTTCAATACTTGTCTCATTAAAGTTTCCTAAAAAGAAAAGTTTTTCAAAAATTTGAGAAAAATGGAAAAGAGTTTTTTTTTTATAGATTAGATTTTTTTTTTTCTGATTATTATGTTATTGTTATGTTTTTTTGCTACCTATTTAACTTTTGATTTTTGTTAAAGAACTATTTCAACATATCTGAAAAAAATATTTTTTGATCTGGTTTGTGATATCTGTTATAAAGTGAATAGATTGTTAAGGAGTTTTATTTTTATATTTTTAAACTATTTGAATGTTTTTTTGTTAGGTTTTTTGATAAGATTGGTTATTTTGACCCATGAAAAAAGATGTATATTGTTTGCATTTAGACATTGTCCTAGGAAGAGAATCTAATTTTTTAAAGTTGTGTTCTGTATTTTAAGAACCATTTGTTATCTATTGTTTTCTCAATTTTAGTATCAATTTTGTTAAGAGTGATAATGTTAGGTATTAAGAAGATGAAACTATATTGTCTAAGTAGAAATGTAATGTCATGGACTAAACTTTTATCTCTTGTAAAAAAGAATTGCATAAGTGAAAGTAATATAAATAGATTGGTTAACCAGAATATGTTTTGGATTTCTTGTGTTCTGATCTGAACTGTTTTTTCTACATGGTTGGTTGAGTTGATTATTTGGTTCCAATTGGTGCCATGATGTATTATTTGTTTATCCAAGATATTGAAAAAGCCATATTTGATAAGATTAAATATTGTATTATTGGGTGTTATTTTTGTTAGTTCCAGTTTGTATTTAATGAGTTTATCAATTTTGCTGTTAAGTTTGTTGCAAGAGTTGTTTAATAATAACATATTATTAAGCAGATAAGTGATTCTTGAAATGTATATGTGATTGATGATATATCAATGTTGTTTATCCATAATAAATTTTTTCTCTAGAATGTATTCAGTTTGGTCTGTTATTATATAAATAAGATTTTTCTGATGGTTTTTGTTTTTTTTGCTATTGTGCCATACTTCTAATATTCTGATTGCTTGATTGATAAATAGGAACTAAATCATTTGATTTTATAGTTAAATAAAAATTGTTGTTTTTGATTAATTGATATAAGGTATAATTTGTTGGTATTAATATTAATGATATTGAAATTGAAGAAACTGCTGCAGATATTGCTAAGATTTTGGAGATTAATTTTGTTGTTACTGATAATCATGGTGTTATCCATATATGCAATATATGATTTTGATTATGTAAGAAGTTGTGGGTTTTTTCGAATATCTGCTTGGGTTAAAGTTTGAATAGTATAATCGAATTTGTTATTTGTGAGTTATGTGATTAAGGGGTTATAAAAGATTTGCCAGAAGAAGAGTGATATTGTATCTTCTTGGTCTATCCCATTTTGAACTTGATAGAAATCAGTAGGACCAAATGATATAATAATTGTATTGTTTCTATTGTTGAAGATATTGAAAATAATCTATATAAATTTATCTTATATTTTGATTCTTTTCATTGCAAAAATCAACCTAGAAATATGAATAGAATTGTAAGCTTTGCTCATGTTTAAACTAAGGATATATAGCTGGTTAAATTGTTTTGTATCTTCTATGGTTGTTTGTAAAATGTGTATAGGTTCTTGGAAGCTTGATCTAGGAAGGGCTGTCCAATTGTGTTATGAAAGAATTTGATATTTGGATAATATAGTAATGAGTTGATTATTTAGAATTTTTATGAAGATTTTTCTTATAGCTTCAAGAAGAGTTATTGGTCTTGTAATATTGTAATTGTTCTTTTAGTTTTTGGATTTGAAAATGGAATAAATTGATTCTTGTTTTCATTCAATAGAAATATACAATGTAGTAAATATGTTGTTGAAAAAGTATAGTAAAAACTGTAAGGTGATTTGCAACATTTTTTGAAAACAATGTAAGGAATTCCTGTTGAGCCTAATACTGATATATTGAATCTGAATGTAATGGTTGCTCTCAATTTGTCTATTGTAATTGATTTAAGAATTTTGTTATACCAGTTTGTTAAGATATAGTTTTTGATTTATATTCTTATATCTATTCTAAATATTGTATTATTGATTGGACTTGTCTGAGATTGGTTCATATGCTGAAGTGATTTTTTGTAAGTGATTTTTTGTAAGTGATTTGATTTGTATGGAATTAGTAATAATTGTGGGTTCAAGATTGTGGATAATAAGCTTATTAATATTGATTTGTTATTATAGTTAATTAAAAATGCTATGAATTATTGTTTTTTTATTGTCATTAAGCATTTGTTGTTTGTAAATAATATATTGATTGATTTTGGTTTTGTGTTAAGTGTAGATTGGTTTTTTTCAACTGATTTTTGCTGTGAAGAGATATACAGTATTTTGAGAGCTGTCAGCAAATTATTGAAAATGTTTCTGTTTGAGTTTTGAATAGTTGATAGAAATGGATAGTATATTATATTTGTTAGTAAGTTTATCAATAATTTTGAAGATTTTTTGTATGTGGTTGGTAATAGTTTGTTTCTTGATATATAGTTTACAAATTCTGATTAGTTTTATAATGGTTATAATATAATTGCTTTAGAGATATATAGTTTTTTGTTTTTTTCTTTTTTCCCAATATTATTTGATATGAAGTATACTAGCTTTAAGAATTGTATTTCTGATATAGTTCCATTGCCTATTGGTTGCTTCCTTTATATGGATTTCAAATACTGTTGTGTGATTTATTAGTTGTGTATAAATGTGTTTATTAAAAAGTTGCTATTGATATAATATAGTTTATTGCCAATTGTATTCGTTATTGAAGTTTGTTAGTTATGGTGATTGTGTATCCTAGTTTAGAAAGGAAATTTCTAGCAAGCATTGTGTTGGATAATGATTTGTAGTCAGAATGTTTTGATTCATTATAGTAATATTAGCAGCTTTTAAAAGCTATAATTATGATAGGCTAATTTATATTTGGTCGATTTTACTTTGTATTGTTCTGCTATTGAATCAAGTGAATTTTTTGAGAAAGAAATGCATTTCTTGAAATGTATTAATAAATTGGTTATTGACAAGAAATTTAATAAGATCACTTGTTGGTTTACAATTGGATTTATGTGTTGAGTTAAGGTTGTTTTTATCTAGTTATAGATTGAAAATGACATTAAAATTTTTTGCTATAATTGTGTTTCATTTTTTAATAATTGTTTCTCTTATTAGTTTTTTAATGTGATTTGATATGTATTGTCTTTCTTGTATTGATAATGTTGAGAAATATATAACAATGATTCTAAGAGATTTATTGTAAGGAAAGAAAAGGTCAATTGTGATCACTTAGTCTTTCTATTATTAAATTTTGAAGATTCTTTGTACAAGTTGATTTGTGATAGAAATTTCTACACCAAAGCTGATATGTTGAGATTGTAAATACCAGTTGTTTGTCTACCAGAATTAATAGTTTTCTATTGACCAGTATTTGAATTCTTATAATTTGTTGTTTGTTTTTGTGTATATTATAATTTGATAATTGGTTTTAAGAGATATAAGAACTATAAAGTTCTTTTGCTAAGATTGTTAAGTCCACAAGTATTAATTATTAATATGTTCCAAGTTTTTAGAAAGTTATCAGATGTTAAGTTGTCTGTCATTATTGAGATTCAGAGGTTGGAGTTGTATCATTATCAGTTGGAGTGTTGTTTATAGAGATATTGATGATGCTAATAAGTTCATTTATATTAGATTCAAGATACTGGATATTGTTATTAATGTTGGC
Organism: Acaulospora morrowiae; assembly: GCA_910591835.1. Lineage (NCBI taxonomy): Eukaryota > Fungi > Glomeromycota > Glomeromycetes > Diversisporales > Acaulosporaceae > Acaulospora > Acaulospora morrowiae. The sequence goes on from CAJVPV010000306.1 coordinate 21,884, forward strand.
TTAAGTCTGTTTAATATCATCAGGAGGGCTAATGGTTTGTCTTTTTTATTGGTAGTCAAAGGAGTATTCTGATTTTAACTAAGTTGCAAAGATTAGTATGTGATAACCTGATTTCATAGTTTTATCTTTTATCTCTTGTTATCTGGTAATTGTTTTATATTCAGTGATATGATAGTATGCAAAGTCTTCAAAATATTTGATTCTTTTGTTTATTTTATTGATTATTTATTTAATAGAGTTGAGTTCTTATGCTAGGTTATTAATTGAGTCAAGATTGTTAGGTGGAAGTTACTAGATAAAAGTGGTTTTATGTTGTTAACTGGAAGAGTTTTAAGCTATGTTGTTTGGATGTTTTAATTATTTGTATATAAGTTGGTAGTTGTTTTGTGAGAGTATTTTGTGGATGTTTGCTATTTCTGCAAGTTTGTATCTTGGTATAAGTTTCCAAATAATTTGGCTTGCTTTTGAATTGTTGCTTTTCTTTAAATTGCTTTTTATTTAATTGGATACTCTGGAGCTATATGTTTATGGTTGGAGCAGATAGAACATATCTTGTCAATAAGTTCTATCTATTGAAACTGGATATTGTCCAGAATAGCTATTAATTGTTTTGCTTTTTTTTGGTTATCCAAGTTTTTGAAACTGAAAATGTCAAACCTTTTTCTCAAATAGTTGTGATTGCAGAGGATATAATATATTTTAGCTTCTATGTTTTTTATGATCTCCTTCAAGTCATATCCTGTTGTATTTGACAAGAAATTAATTAATTTCAAGATATGTTGATCTCTATTTTGTTTAATTTCATTAATTTCTAAGTATAGAAAGATTCTAATTAGATCTGTCTTTAAAAAAATGAATTAGCATTGTATAATTTCATTGTAATTTTCCTTATTAATGAACTCAATAATAGCAGATTGCCATATTCCCTCTGTATTAAGTTTTACATTGTTGATTTTACCATATTTGAAGAAGGTTGTTTATACTTTAGATATTAAAACATTTAAGGAAATGTTCCATGTACATACTGTTCTAGATTTGATATTATTTGTGTTAATCAATTCTCTAGCTATAAAATGAATGGTAATATTATTCTATAATATTATATTAGTTACTTTATCTACTTCTTTTAAGAAACTAAAAAAGACAATAACAATAAAACTATTGTTTTCTGTCCCATGTTTAAGAAAAATGAGAGATTCAAACTGTATCAAGTTCACTGAGAGAGTATTTATTTTTTTCTCAATGCTTTTTCTTGGAATAGTCTCTAATTTAATAATTCTTTTGAAATGGTATCTACCATATTCTATTTGTTAGTCAGTAGCAGGGCCAAAAAATTTATGTTGTAGTTTTTGTAGTTGCTGAGTATTTTGTGTTTATTGTTTTTTAAGTTCTTATTTATTTGTAGTAAACCAATTATTAACTTCTATATCTGAGTTTTGAAAACCAGTAAAAGATAAGCTGGGAGAAGAATTATCTATTTCTATATTATATTTGAAGAATTCAATATTCTTTGTATTTATAGGAAATATATTAATAATTACTTATGCTAGTGGTTTGATTGAGGCTATATTTTCTGTGTTTTGTTTATTGAGTACTTTATTTTTTCCTTTTCTTGTGCTTAAAAGATAGTTTGGATTAGTTGTTGTGTTTGGCTTTGTTTTGTTCCTAACTTGGGAGTCACCTTGCGAGGTTGACATAATAGTAGAGATCCTTTTCTATTTATTACCAAAAAAAAATTTTTTTAGCAATTTTGTTGATTGTGTGCAAGAGTTTTTTTTTTTTTTTGAGAGAAAAGTAAATATATTATTTAATAAAAAAAAACTTATATACAGTCTCCCAATAAATAAAGGACTATTTAAGAATTATTATAATTAAACGGAAATAGTTGTCATATATTAAACTTTTTATTTTATTAATAAAAATAACTTTTATATATTAAGTAAACTTGTTCCTCATAATTAATTCTATATATGGCTAAATTTTTATTAAATTTAAACAAACTTTTATTATTACATTTAACGATTTTTTTCTGAATGA
>CAJVPV010000307.1:0-23866 GCA_910591835.1 Acaulospora morrowiae
AAATCAATCATACACGCCTCAACTTACCTTTAGTAACGCGAACTTTGGACCGGTGAAGCGACTGACTCGCCGTTTTCCGGCCCAACAATATATATAAGTTATTATAAAAATATAGTACAATTTGTTAAATTTTTATAAAAAAACATAATATTTTAAAAACTGTTTTAGTTCATTATACAATGAAAATTTATTTAATTTAAATAAAATTTTATGAACTGCTTGTTTATAATCTAAAAAAACAAGTTTATTTAAGCTTATCTTATAAAATGACTTAATAAAATTTTTTAAATATTTTTTGAATATAAAATATATTGATTTTTTGAATATATAAAATTTAATATAAAAAATATTTTTAAAACATAAAAAAAATTCATATTTTTTTTATTATATTATGAAAACTTATTTGTTTATAACAGTTCCAAAAAACTTTTTTCTAAATTTTCATGTATCATCTAAAATCTTAAAAAATAAATATTTTTTAATAAAATTTATGCCATTTTTTTCTTAGGTTTTAAATATATTTAAATAAAATTTTATAAAATTGTAATGATTTTTTTATTTAATTATAAGATAAAATATAAATTCCAAAAAATTCCAAAAAATTATAAATAACCCTGTATATTAATATATGAATTATATCAAATATCTTTACATGAAATATAATGTAAGTTAATGTTAACCTATCTATTATGCTAATTATTGTCATTTTTATTATATTTGATATAATTTAAATTAGCTTTAATGCTGAATGGTTAATATTTTTCCAGAGTTTAAGTGAAATTTTATTATTTAAGTAAATTGTTTGATTTAGTATACTGTTCATCTATTAAGATTATAATTTAAAGAAATAAGCTTTGATCTTGTGTAATATATAATGTTAATTTTTATCTTTCTTTATATTGCTTGCTTGAGATTTGATCCATTTGATTTATAAGACTATTGAAGTATTTGCAGTTGCTGATCTTGATAGCCATATGAAAATGTATAGAAGTTTTATTACTATTTTTATTAGCTTGGCAAGTTTTTTGTTAGAATTAGACTTTTAAATCTGTTGTATCATATACAAGCTTTTCAATTTGAAACTTTCTATTGAAGATAAGAGTTAAGTGTTGTTGAGAAATAGATTTATCTTTTTTTGCAAATTTAATAAGTTTGAAGTTAAGTTTGATCTTGATTTGTGTGTATGCTTTTTTGTTTTTATAACATTTAAATATATGATCTTGTGTTTCTGCTGTTATTAGACATCTCAGACAAAGATTATTCTGATATATATTAAAGTATCTCTTATGTAAGAATTTCTTTAATAGAAGAGTACTGTTGAGAATTTTGTTTCTAAAGTAAAAAGTGATAAGGGGTTGTATTTGTCTTTTTTAATTAGTAAATTGTTTGCTAATATAAAATGAAGTAGTATTTCTAATTGTATTGTTTGATTTCATCTGGAATTGATTAACGTGTTATTAATGATGCTTGTAAATTTATGAATTGCTATATTCTTTTAATTCAGGTTATCATACTATAACTTCAATCATCTTTGATTTTTGGGTTTGTGATATATTTGTTGATTTCTATTAGGTTGTTTATACATATAAGTAAATTGTTTTCTTGAAGATTAGAAATGCACTTAAGTTTGTTTGGTTGTAGTCTAATTTCTATTGTATTATGCAATATGATAATACAATTTATTAGATAACTATATGTCCTTTGACTTTTCAATTTATGAGTTTTATTTAAATAAAGTAGAAGCTTGTGAAGTATTAACTATAATATAAATATTTTTTTTGACTGCTGTAAGTATTCTATAAAAGCTAGAAGAATGCTTATAGATTGTTTATATTCAGAGTATAATGTTAAAATTGAGCTGTCTGCCTTTACTATTGTATATTGATCTTTGACTACTAAATCTATACTAAGAAAGAGCTGATCAGTATTGAGAATTTGTTTAATATTTATTACCGTGTTGGTATTCAGGTAAGACAGAATGCTAAGTGGGTTCTGAATGCTGATTTTAATGGTCAGCCTTAAGCTAAAGTGTTTTTTATTCTATGGAGTTTACCATATCAGTTGGGATTGTGAGTTTATATAAAAGTTAGATAAGAAGTCTTATTTATTTTATTAATTAATATAATTATTGCTTATATGTTTTTTCTCTCTTGGAAATACTACTAATAGAATCCAAAATTCATTAAATTCCGTAAACATAAAATATCTATAGACAGTTATAGTATAATTACCATCTTTTACACTATTAAAAATTATTATTAAAATTTAAATTATGTACATTTATTAATTTATTTAAAAATAAAATTAAATGGGTTGGTTATTAAGTAGTTGCAAGAATTCAGGTTTCTGATTACAATATTACTAAAATTACTTTCATATTTTTTTATAATATCTGGTATTCTAATTTTATAATTTGTCACACATCGATTTTTTTCTTTATTTAAATTAAATCAAACTTTATTATAGAGATTTATCGTAATTTCTTGCTTAGCCAAAAGATTAATGAATCTTGTTGACTGACTAAATTCAATAAGCATAAATCTCTACTCAGAAGTTTCACCAGGAACACGAAGTATGGTTCCATTCTTTTTACAATATATAAATAGTCCTGCAGAAACCATGATAAGTAAAATAAAACCAATGACCGAGACTACAATCAACGCAGTTATGATTGCTGAAAATTTTAAATAATAATTAGTAATTGGTACTATTTAAGCGCATAAAATTCTTAATCGCCGAGTAATATGATGCAGATTAATACCTATAAATAAATTAATATAATAAGATAAAAAATAAGATTTAAGGTTAACAAAATTAATGAAGCCATACTTTTTCCCGCAGGTCCATCAGAGGAAGTTGTTGGATCCGGATGAGATTCTGTAATGATTAATTTCGAAATATTAAAAAGAATAACTATGCTAAGGAACGACCATAATACATATTATTAAAAATGAAAATTATTATGCAAAAATATAGAACTTACTTCCTAACAATTTTTGTAAGATTATATTAATCAATTGAAAGACAAAGAGACATCTAAATATACTAACCAGCTACATAATATTACGAGAAAAAGTACGTATTAACAAGGTGATTAATGAAAAAAATACAGCAATTAAATTTGAGTACTCACTAGCTAAAAAATTTTAGACAAAGAGAATCATGTAAGCGTAATATTTATTTACCAACAATCATTATAACATTTATACAGTATATAATAAAGTTAATCGTGGTACTTACCAACTGATAAGTATAAATAATAATAATAAATAGGGTTAAAAAACAATTGGTTAAAAATATATATATGAGAGCGTAATATTTTTAATGCTCACCTGATATATAGAAATATATATACAGTATATGGTATATATATAATGTGAGTTAATTTCTCAATACATATGAAATTTAAATATTGTACGCACCATCTAGCAAATAATTCAATAGAGTTAATATGCAACAATAAAAGAAAAAAAAATCAAATTTACTAGATGCTCACCTATTAATTTAACAGACATATTCATGTATATAACAATTAGAAAATCTTATTAAAGACATTATAATATTACAGCAGTATAGCATGTTTTTTTTACTTACAGTCTAACATAAAATAATGAAAAATCAAAGGAAAAGCGTTTTGTTAAAAAGCAAACAATGCTCGCATGACACGCCAAAATTTTACTTACAACCTATTAATTGATTAAATAATTTATAATAGATAGTACGTGGCAGTAATGTGATTTATAGAGAAATTTAGCAAATTAAAAACTTATAAAATAGAAAAAAGTAAATAAAACTCACCCGCTAAAGAATATTCAAAGATGGAAAGATTATCCGTTTTATACGATGTTTAGATAAAAATGCGAATATAGCATATAATGTTCTTACCAGCTATTAAATTTACAATACGTGAGTAATAATTAACAATAGAGAAGAATTTTAGATACTGTATACTCAAGCTAATTTTAGAAACGAATAAATACTTACTGCCTAATGTCAGTAAAAGCATCCATAAAAGCAGAGTTACGTCATAAGAGTAAAATGTTTTTAATTAAATTTATAAACACGTTCGTTACATCGATGTTTATACCTACATCCTGGTAATAAAAATAATATCCCGTTAAAAAATCATATTATTTGATGAATCAATAGTTAAATATTGTCAATCTTTATAAAAATGCTTACCGACTAGTAAATTATTATTACCAATATTGATAAGTTTTAAGATATTCATAAAGAAAAAGTATTATATGCAAACACAAACTTACGATCTGATGATTAACCAAAAATTATAGATTAATGAGGAGGCGCTAAAAAAATAGTTATGTAATATAGTTTTTCACTCACTCTCTAATAATTTTACAAAAACATAGAAGTTAATGACACATTACAAATAATAATTTAAAAAATGAATGATGCTATATACTTACTAACTGATGGATATATAGTATGTTAAGAAATACGCAGGATTATTAAATTATCATAAGAATAAGTAAGAAAACACATTAAACCAATACTTGCATCCTAAATAATAATTTGATGAAAAGAAAGAAGGACGGTAAATTATTTAAATAAGATCATTGTGCAGTAATATAGATACCTAACATTAGGCTTACCGACTGTTAAATAAATAAGAAAAATATTTTAGAGTCAAGATATTTTAAAAAAGTATTACTAAACAACTGTATCACTCACGGGCTATTGCGTCATTAACAATTATTTAAGGTTATGTTATCGACATTAGTTAGAAATAAAAAGTATAACGGAAATCCCAACATAATCATAAAAATAACCTACATCCTGGAAATAGATAGATAACATATGTTAGGAATTGTAAGGTATGTACAAATCAAATTAAGTTGCCTTCATGAATCAATAATATGCTCACCATCTAAAATTTTGAAAATTGTTAAGTTGAGAATGGAAACATAAATTGTTTTAGAAAACAAAACCTATACTTACAGCCTATAATTAGCGAAAATACGTCACCAACCATATACAGTAAGCAATATATAGATACAGCATTAATTTGATTGACAAAACACAAAAATAAACTATTGTTTACCAGCTAAGTTTATAAAGTGTATGTATATAAAAATGTTAACAAATTTAATAAAAGTATCATTCCAGAACAAATAAAATTTAAACTTACTTTCTAATAATATAAAAAAAAGAATTAAATATAACAATAAAATGACAATTAAATTTCTAACATGAAATAACACCTCACCAGCTACCGAAATTCATTAAAGGTCAATTATTGAAGGTTATTCAAAAAGGAAATAAAGAATCAATGCAAACCAATGCTACTTACAAGCTAACAGTTAATTAAGACAAAGTTAGTAAAAAATAACATTTAAAAGTACAATAAATTAAAGTAAATCTCATACAAACTTTCTAACATAAAATATTTTAAGCAGGAAATCGTGAGATTATTTCTACTAAATTAATACAGTTACGATTATACTTACGGTCTAGTAATTAATTTCAATAAAATGTGAAAATAAATAAATGCAAAAATTATTCCATAGATGATTAAATGTTGTACTATACTCACAGGCTAGTTTTAATGATTACATTCAATATACATTAATGTATTTTCTTAAATGATTAACCAATTAATTAAATTCATACATACAACCTAAAAATTTATTTAAAATATAATTTAATTATGAAAAATCAACTTAAGAAAAATAAAATAAGATCTTATACTCACTGCCTAAATATTAATAAATAATAATAATAGCGAACCATATTAAGTATATAAGTAATACATTAGCGCTAAAACCAAAGAATCTAATATATACTCACAAGCTGTTTAAACAATAATCACAATGATCACATTCACTATTAAGATACTGTATTTCATTTTAAATAAACAACACAAATACTTGCCTAATAGAAACTCATGTAAATATTTAAAATCACATTAAGCAACGTTAATTGATAGAAAAAACATACCATCTAAATTTAAAATAGTAAATAATAATCACAAAGTATTGTTATATAATAATAATATAATAATGATATTCTACATACTTGCTGGATTTAAAAATTTGATACGCCATTAGGAGAGTATAACGCTGTTAGAAAATCAGTTATTCCATAAAGCAGGATTTACTTACATACTACAGTAAATAAAAAAAAAAAAGTTAAATCGATCAATACTTTGAAAGAAAATTCGAAAAAATACATTAGGTCTATTACTGTATTTACCGACTATAAATTATTTGTAACCATATAAGCACAAAGTTAGTAAATAAAATTAATTATAACAATGTATGACAACATTTACTTACAGGCTAGTTTAATTAAAAAAATTTTTTTCCATTAATCGTTTGTAAAAATTGCAAGTCAGCGTATAAAAATTGTACGTACCGACTTATTATTTACAAGATAAATTGATTAAATGTTATTACAATATGTTAAAATAAAGAGACAGTAAATTGAATTCTTCGAATAATTTCATTTTAAAAGTATACATATACTTACGAGCTTATAATATGATAGAATGCAGTAAGTTATAATCAGAAAACTGACAATAAAAAGGCTACTATATTTATACAAACCAGCTAAATTTTAAGGATGATGTAGGTAAATATAATAGTGATATTTTATAGTTGAAAAAAAAAAATCTTTGTACATACTCGCTGATGTGTTTAAAAAAATAAAAATTAATATAAAATAAATACGTTTATTAAAAAGATGAAATAAAAATTTTACTCACTTGCTAAAATGTAGATAGAACACACATTAGTTCATAACAAACGGTTGTCTCACATAAAATATAAGTGTTATACTTACGACCTAAAAATTTAAAGATGTTATTACCAAAAAATAGGGAGGAAGACAGAAGAGACGGAAAGAACATAGGATAGAAATTCTACTTACAAGCTAACGATATATAGGTGTGATAAGAGTAGGAATTGTTTAAAATTAAAAAACGGAATGTTGATACAAAAGTGGCGTCACACTCACCCCCTAGTGTTTAATAGAACAATTATATTTAATTATATGAACTAGTAATCTTATACATAACAAATTTTTGTACTTACAGGCTAATTTATTTATTATAAACAAATGTTAACGAAATTGCACAACTGTAAATTCTCTTGTTGAAAATAATAAATTTTTACTAAGCTTACTCCCTACAAATTTAATAGAACAAAATATTGATGTCAAAAAAATCTTTATGGAATAAAACAGTGTACCTTTATACATACCTAAAGTTTGTTGGCAAATAATATAGCGTTATAGGTTAAAATAAACAATGAGTTGCAATGTAAAACAACTGATACTCACAGCCTTTTAATAAAATTATTTAATCGAGGATAAAGAAATACAGATTAAATAGCGCATTGAGGTTATTAATAGGTAATTGCTCGTGCAAACTATTTTACACTTACAGGCTAATAATTAAATAAAAATTAGGAACAAATAAGTAAAGTAAATTGCTAAATTTTTATGAATATAAAAGCCTCTAAAAAAGCATCAAAGTCACACTTACTTCCTAGATTATAAAGTAAACAAATTTTTTATCTTCTGTATTAGCGAAAAGAAACCTAACAAATTAAGTATTTAATTTCATACCACCTGTTAAACATCAATAAAATAATAATATATAATTAAGTATACAAATTAAAATTGGGAGCAAAACTTTTTAGAAATAAATCCCACTTACAGCCTAAAAAAAAAAATATATATATTAAGTTTCAGTACTTGTAACGTGAAAATATCATAAATCGATTTAACTTTATACCGACCTGACAAAAATAAATAGTTTTTAACATAGCTTCGGAACAAATTTATTTAAAAAACACATATTTTGTATATATTTTATACTCACAGCCTAAAAAATTCACATAATGAGTTCTTATTAAGTTAAGAAGTCAATTGATTTTTAAATTAAATTATAATACTCACTGTCTAAGAAATATAAAATATTTTAAAAATGAGTTACATGCAATGATTTATTAAAAGAAATGTTTCAAAATATCTATACTTACTAACTGCAAGTGTCCGTTAAAAAAACAAAAGGCAAGTTTGATAAATAACAAATAATAATACAAAAGCAAGTTTAAAAACAAATAAAATACATGCCGTCTAACAGAACGAAAATGAATAACATATATGTTTAACGGTTATCATATTTATCATATCACAATTGCGTTAGTATTTTTTTAAGTCTGCGATAAAGTGAAAGTACATAAAGAATATGTACGTTAAATTGATAAATCATACAATTAATTTCAGAATATTGTAATAGCATCTACTTACTAGCTTGCAGAAATCCGAAGATTTAGATTATCAAGTTGTTCTTACAGGCTGACAATTTTGGTAAATGCAAATGTTAACAAAATAATAAGCGATAAATTATTCAAGGAAAAATACTCACCATCTAATTTTTGAGTAGAAAACGTGAAAATGTATGTCAGATAAGTCAGATAAATAATTACAATGAGGATACAGTAAATTTAATGGTGCCTTACATTCTTATAATTTTTTTAATATACAATATACAGTATATTAGTAATGCATTAAAATGTCGCATGCTAAAGTTCATACTCACGAGCTTATAATAAAAAGAATGTAAGAAAATGTAACAGTCGAAAAACTTTCGATCACAAGTACAATTAGTAAATACTTACAAACTTTCAGGAAATAAAAATATAAGGTAATAAGCATAATACGTCAAGAATTAGCCGAACTTAAATTATCAAAATACTTACAGTCTGATTTAATAAAGAAAATTGTCTATTAATTTAAGTTATCAGACGACATTATACAGTAAAATTTATACTTACAGGCTGAAAGAAAGCGGAAAATGAAGGAATTAAAGTCAACAATGTATTATGAATAGCATTATATAATGCATTGTATTTAATGCTTACAACCTAACGAGTAACGTAACAAACATCATAAGTAATTTAAGTAATTGAATAATAATATAAAAAAATTGTCATAATGAATGTTAACTTACATCCTATATTTTATAAATTAATAATATCGATTAGGAATTATATTATTATATGTACATGCAACATAAAACTTACCATCTAATAATGATTTAAACAGTTCCATGAGAAATTTATAAAGACAATAAGCATAATTACAAAAAAACTGTTCTCACCGTCTAAATATAAAAGAATGCGCGTCAAAGTCAAAGAAGCTAAAGGTAAGCCAGCAAAACAAATTAAACCTGTACTTACTGGCTATAAATTATTGAGTATCAGACGTATTAAAAAGTCAATTAAAGAAAACTAATAATAATAACGAATAAACAAACCCCACTTACTATCTAATGTGTAAACATGCAAAAGACGAATTTAAATAAAGGTATTGGTAGCAATAAACACACGTATTGTGCTAATGATGGAATTATCTTTCACTTACAACCTAACAATTTTAATTAAGAAATGAATCAATTAATTTCAAAAAATTAAACAAAATAATAATAAATTTAAAATTGATAAGAATTTGATTTTGTAAGAATATACGACTTCGAATTAAAAGATAAAACGAGAACAACTTACCGACTGATAATTAATAAAACATGAGACACGTTAGTAAATTAAAATGCAAAGATCCAATAATAAAGACATACTTACTAGCTATAAATTACAAGAATATGTATTAGAAAACTGACTTAATTGTGTAATACAGTAGTTTAAACCTTATACCAACCTAATAATCAGTAGAATTCAAGTTAAGTTAAAGAAGTATAGTGTTGATTATATGAATTCATTTTACAAATACCATCTATATTATGCGGTTAAAGTAATGCAGTGCAAAAAATATTATTAGCAGTATTCTTTTAACAAATTATAACATATTTTATACTCACATCCTAAAGAAAAATTATTATTGAATATACTGTAAGTTTGTGAACATTTGCCAGAATAAAAATAGTCCAAAATTTCCATACCACCTAATAAATTAAACAGATAAATTTAGCTATAGAAAAATTTTTAAATTAATTTATTAGTATAATAGTACTTACAGGCTAATAAGTTCAAGGTATTATGTACGTATTTTGATTGATTTTTTAAAAATAAAATGAATTAAATTCTAAAATATACGTTTATTTTGTCATAAATAAATATGCTCACCAACTGATTATAATCGAGAAAAATATTCATTATATTGCTGTTTATATGTTGTTTTTCAAACTAAAAAAATAGCAAAAACTTATACACACAGGCTAGTTTTTGTAGATAAATACGCACTTAGTATCAAGGAAAATTAAAATGTTTGCGATAATAGAATATAAATATTTACTTACGAACTAGAATTTTTAATAATGTATTTTAAATAATTTTTAACATGTTAACGTTAATAATAAATCGAATCCACGTAATTGTATACTTACGCCCTACTAATCAAATAAAATATAGCATTTTGAACTAAAATTGCGATAAAAATATCAAGTAGAATATTATTCTATGCTTACCAGCTATTTTTATTAAATCATTATATACGGTAGTTATTAGTAATCGCGGTGACAAACAGAACACAATACATTGCGATATACTCACAGCCTAATTTATTGATAATTAAAAAAATATAATTACTGTGAGAAAAATGTTGGAATAAAAACAATGCATTGATGTTTTACAATATAAAAATTTTTTTGTCAAAAATATTATAATGTACTTACGGGCTTATTTAACGGGAAATTAGTGTGTAAAGTAATGCATAAATTTTATATTAATTAAAGGATTTTTTATACAATATTTTAAAATGGAAAACAAATCATTTACTTACTGACTAATATTAGACAACAGAATTTACAAATCGTATAATAATTTAATAAATAATTAATAAATTTGATAAGTAAATTAGCAGAGATATTTTGATAATAATTTGGAACATGTACTTACTTGCTGATTATTTAATAGAATAAGTATCAAAAGTTAATATATTAAGATTTTTTAGATAAACAAATAAATGAAGACTAAGAAACCCATACATACAAGCTATTATTAAATAGATGCTCGTTAATTTTTTAAGTATATTTGAGTATATATTGTTGTAATTCATAATTACCAGACGCTATAATCGCTTTATAAAGTAACATATAACACAATCAAATGAAAGTTTTGTAATAAATATACTAAATATTAATTGAAAATCAATAAAATTTTACTTACAAGCTAATATAAAATTTAAGCGTGAAATTTATGTTATATTAAAGAATAATTTTAATAGAATTTTGTTTTGCCATCTAATAATTAAAATAAAATCAATATCATATAAAATAAATAAATCCAGCGAAATAAAAATATGAAACTTTGTGCTTACGAACTCTTTTCATATTAGAATTTTACAAAAGAGGATTGTGAATAATTTTACAATAATACTGTATAATAATTTAGGAGTAACGCTTACCAGCTATTGTTACATAAAATTAAATCATTTAATAATAATTGACAAAGCAAAACTAGATCAATAATTAAAAATGATGAAATTTTACTTACAGTCCGATGATAAGAATTTAAATGTAAAATGGGTGTTATATTAAATGATATAATCATTGTATGCTGTATTTTGAGAAATTATGTTTTTACCAGCTAACGATTAAGAATAATTGTTAATAATAAATAATTTAAAAACGAAGAGAATGAAAATTTGTGCCTACGGGCTTTTGTTATAGTGGAATTATTAAGAGATAGGTTAAATATAATAACCAGTAGAAAATATATTTATAATTATAAGTGGTAAGGTTTTACTTACAGCCTAATATTAAAAATTTAAGCGTAAATACGTGTTATATTGAGGAAAAAAATCAAATCATCCCATAATTTAAGTTTAGTTTTTACCAGCTAAAAATATAATTAAATATTGACCATAAATAAACGATTTGTACAAAAAAAGAGCATAAAATTAATGCTTACAAGCTTTTGCTATAGTGTAATTATTTGTTAAATATAATTATCATAAATATAATATTTATGTCAATACGGTATAATAATTTAAGATGTGATGCTTACCAGCTAGCAAAAAATTAAACAATACACTATGTTAATAATTAACAAGGTTGGATTAGAATTAATAAATTAAAAGCGATAGGATTTTACTTACAGCCTAATAATGAAAATATAAACGTAAATACGTGTTATATTGAGGAACTAAATCATATCATCACATAACTTAAGAAGTTCAGTTTTTACCAGCTAAAAATTAAAAATAAATTATAGATCATAAAAAATAAATTGAACTAAAAAAAGTGTTTAATTTATGCTTACAAGCTTTTACCGTAGTGGAATTATTATAAGAGATTAGTTAAATAAAATAACCATTGGATAATATATTTATACAATACCATATAACAATTTATGATGTAATGCTTACCAGCTAGCATAAAATCAAACCATATAATATGTTAAACTTAACAAAGTAGATTAGAATTAATAAATTAAAAGTGATAAGGTTTTACTTACAGCCTAATATTAAAATTTTAAGCGTAAATACGTGTTATATTGAGGAACAAAGTCAAATCATCACATAATTTAAGAAGTTCCGTTTTTACCAGCTAAAAATTAAAAATAAATTATTAATCATACATAAATAAATTGAACGAAAAAAAGCATTTAATTTATGCTTACAAGCTTTTATCACAGTGAAATTATTATAAGAGATTAGTTAGATATAATATTTATAGTAATACTGTATAACAATTAAAGATGCAATACTTACCAGCTAGCAAAAAATTAAATCATATAATATGTTAATAATTAATGAAGTCGAATTATAATTAGTAAAACAAAAGTAATAAAATTTACTTACAGGCTAATAATAATAATTTAAGCGTAAATAAATGTTATATTGAAGACAAATCAAATCTTCATATAATTTAAGAAGTTTCGTTTTTACCAGCTAATAATTATAATTATTACTTATAGATAAACGAATTTAACGAAAAAAGAGCATAATTTATGCTTACAAGCTTTTACCATAGTTGGATTATCGTAAAAGAGATTAGATGAATATGATAATTTCAAAATCAACAATATTTATGACAATTTATATGTAAAACTTACCGACTAATATAAAATTATAAAATTATATATTAATAATTTATAAAGAAATTAGAAATAATAAATGTAGTAAAGTTTTACTTACAGTCTAGTAGTAAGAATTTAAGGTTAAAATAAATTGTATATTGAAGAATAGATGTCGTATGATTTTGAAAGAAATTATGTCTTTACCGGCTAATAATTAAAAAAAAAATTATTATCAAATAAATAAGAAATTCAACAAAAGAAACCTTAATCTTACAGGCTTTGCGATAAAAAATATTATATTAAAAGGATTAGCTAAATACAATAATCATAGAGTAATAATACTGTGTATAATAATAATGTGCAATTAGCATCAATAAATTAAATGTAAATATTACACTTACAGCCTAATGATTTAATAAGTTTATTATAAGATTCTTATTATCGGAAGAAAAAAGTGTTGTGTAATAATAGCATAAAATTCATGCTCACCAGCTAATAAATTAAGAGATAATAATATTATAGGTAATAATTCAATTTTAATTAGAAGAAAAAAAACATTACATACTAGCTGATGTGTTATTAAAATAAAATCTTTCATGCTTATACAGTACAAAAAATTAATATCTTATTCAAATAAATAAGGTGATAAATATAACTCACGAGCTATTGATATTTAAATTTCCAAAATAATTAATACAGTAACGTACATATAATAAATATAAATAAATTTATACTTACATGCTAATAATTTAAATAAGCATAAAGTTCTTATTAAAGAAGAAAAATTATTGTGTAATAACTAATCCTTAGTGCTTACCGGCTAATAATATAAAGATAAATGAGTAATAAACCGTAGTACTTATTAGATAATATATTGTTAAAATATTTATGCTTGTACAAACAATTGACTATCTAATTCAAATAAATAAGGAAATAAGATAACTCACCAGCTATTGATATTTAATGTTCCAAAATAATTAATACAGTAATGTAAAAATAGTAAATATAAAATAAAATTTATACTTACATGCTAATAATTTAAATAAGCATAAAATTCTTATTAAAGAAGAACAAATTATCTTGTAATAACTAATCCTTAGCGCTTACCACCTAATAAATAAATAAATAAATGTATGTTATTTTAAAGGAAAATATGCAAGATAGATTAGTAATAAACCATAGTACTTACTAGCTAATATATTTTTAAAATAAAACATTCATGCTTGTACAAACAATTAACATCATATCCAAATAAATAAAATAATAATATAACTCACCAGCTATTGATATTTAATGTTCCAAAATAATTAATACAGTAATGTACAAATAGTAAATTTAAAATAAAATTTATACTTACATCCTAATAATTTAAATAAGCATGGAATTATTATTAAAGAACAAATTATCGTGTAATAACTAAAAATTCGTGCTTACCGGCTAATAATTTAATAAAGAAATGTATGTTATTTAAAGAAGAATATGCAATATAAATCTATAATCAATAATAAAACGTAAAAACTTTGTGCTTACTGGCTAATAATTTAATAAAAATATTATTAAGGGTTAAAATATGCAAGATAAATTAATAATAAACGTAAAAACTTCGTGCTTACGACCTAATGATTTGATAAAGAATTATTGTTAAAAAGTAAAAATATGCAAGAAAAATTAATAATAAAACTTAAAAACTTCGTGCTTACTCGCTAATAATTTAATAAAGAATGTTATTAAAAGTAAGAATATGCAAGATAAATTAATAATAAAACATAAAAACTTCGTGCTTACCGGCTAATAATTTAATAAAGAATGTTATTAAAAGTAAAAATATGCAGATAAATTAATAATAAAACGTAAAAACTTCGTGCTTACGGCCTAATAAGTTTATAAAGAATTGTTTTTAAAAGGTAAAAATATGCAATATAAATCAAAGATAAAACGCAAAAACTTCGTGCTTGCCGGCTAATAATTTAATAAAGAATGTTATTAAAAATAAAACATGCAAGATAAATCAATAATAAAACGCAAAAACTTCGTGCTTACTGGCTAATAATTTAATAAAGAATGTTATTAAAAGTAAAAACATGCAAGATAAATCAATAATAAAACGTAAAAACTTCGTGCTTACGGCCTAATGATTCGATAAAGAATTATTGTTAAAAGATAAAAATATGCAAGATAAATTAATAATAAAACTTAAAAACTTCGTGCTTACCGGCTAATAATTTAATAAAAGATGTTATCAAAAGTAAAAATATGCAAGATAAATCAACAATAAAACTTAAAAACTAGTGATTACAGGCTAATAATTAAACAAATAATGTTATTAAAAGTAAAAATATTCAAGGTAAATTAATAATAAAGAAGAAAAAACTTCGTGCTTACGGCCTAATAATTTGATAAAGAATTATTGTTAAAAAGTAAAATATACGAGATAAGTTAATAATAAAACGTAAAAAGTTCGTGTTTACCTTCTACTAATTTAAAATAAATAATGTTATTCAAAAGTAAAAATATGCAAGATAAAATACTCATAAACGTAAAAATCTCGTGCTTACCGTCTAATAATTTAAAATAAATAATGTTATTCCAAAGAAAAAATATGCAATATAAATTACTAATAAAACGTAAAAACTTCGTGCTTGCCGGCTAATAATTTAATAAATATTATTTAAAGTAAAAATATGCAAGAAAAATTAGTAACAAAACGAAGTACTTACTAGCTAAAATGTTATTAAAATAAAATTCCCATAAAAAATAATTAATACAGTAATGTACAAACCGTAAATATAAAATAAATTTATACTTACATGCTAATAATTTAAATAAGCATAAAATTCTTATCAAAGAACATATCATCGTGTAATAACAAAACCTTAGTTCTTACCGCCTGATAATTAAATAAAGAAATGTACGTTATTTTAAAGGAAAATATGCAAGACAAATTAGTAACAAACCGTAGAACTTATTAGATAATAGATTGTTAAAATATTCATGCTTGTACAAACAATTAACATCTTATCCAAATAAATAAGGTAATAATATAACTCACCAGCTATTGATATTTAATGTTCCAAAATAATTAATACAGTAATGTACAAACCGTAAATATAAAATAAATTTTATACTTACATGCTAATAATTTAAATAAGCATAAAATTCTTATCAAAAAACATATCATCGTGTAATAACAAAACCTTAGTTCTTACCACCTGATAATTTAATAAAGAAATGTACGTTATTTTAAAGGAAAATATGCAAGACAAATTAGTAACAAACCGTAGTACTTACTAGCTAATATATTGTTAAAATAAAATATTCATGCTTGTACAAACAATCAACATCTTATCCAAATAAATAAGGTAATAATATAACTCACCAGCTATTAATATTTAATGTTCCAAAATAATTAATACAGTAATTGAAAAAAGTGAATATAAAATAAAATTTATACTTACATCCTAATAATTTAAATAGTGAGAAATTCTTATTAAATAAGAACAAATTATCGTGTAATAACTAAACCTTAGTGCTTACCACCTAATAATTTAATAAAGAAATGCGTCTTATTTTAAAGGAAAATATGCAAGATAAATTAGTAATAAACTGTAGTACTTACTAGCTAATACATTGTTAAAATAAAATATTCATGCTTGTACAAACAATTAACATCTTATTCAAATAAATAAGGTAACAATACAACTCACCAGCTATTAATATTTAATGTTCCAAAATAATTAATACAGTAATTGAAAAATAGTAAATATAAAATAAATTTTATACTTACATGCTAATAATTTAAATAAGCATAAATTTCTTATTGAAGAACAAAACATCATGTAATAACTAAACTTTAGTGCTTACCACCTAATAATTTAATAAAGAAATGTATATTATTTTAAAGGAAAATATGCAAGGTAAATTAGTAATAAACCGTATTGCTTACTAGCTAATATATTATTAAAATAAATATTCATGCTTGTACAAACAATTAACATCTTATTCTAATAAATAAAGTAATAATATAACTCACCAGCTATTGATATTTAATGTTCCAAAATAATTAATACAGTAATGTACAAATAGTGAATATAAAATAAAATTTATACTTACATCCTAATATTTCAAATAAGCATAAAATTCTTATTAAAGAACAAATTATCGTGCAATAACTAAAAGTTCGTTCTTACCGCCTAATAATTTAAATGAATTGTTATTAAAGTGTAAAAATATGCAAGATAAATCAACGATAAAACTTAAAAACCTTATGCTTACTGGCTAATAATTTAATAAATAATGTTACTAAAAGTAAAAATATGCAAGATAAATTAATAATAAAACGAAAAAACTTTGTGCTTACGGCCTAATAATTTGATAAAGAATTATTATTAAAAAGTAAAAATATGCAAGATAAATTAATAATAAAACGTAAAAACTTCGTGCTTACCGGCTAATAATTTAATAAATAATGTTACTAAAAGTAAAAATATGCAAGATAAATTAATAATAAAACAAAAAAACTTTGTGCTTACGACCTAATAATTTGATAAAGAATAATTATTAAAAAGTAAAGATATGCAAGATAAATTAATAATATAACGTAAAAACTTCGTGTTTACCGTCTGATAATTTAAAAATAAAGAATGTTATCGAAAGTAAAAATGTGCAAGATAAATTAAAATAAAACGGAAAAACTTTGTGCTTACAAACTAATGATTTGATAAAGATTTGTTATTCAAAAGCAAGATTATGCAAGATAAATTAATAATAACACGTAAATTTTCGTACTTACAGTCTAACAATTTAAAATAAAGAATGTTATTCAAAAGTAAAAATATATATAAATTACTAATAAAGCGTAAAATCTTCGTGCTTGCCGGCTAATAATTAATAAAGAAATATTATTTAAAAGTAAAAATATGCAAGAAAAATTAGTAACAAAACGAAGTACTTACTAGCTAAATGTTATTAAAATAAAATTCCCATAAAAAATAATTAATACAGTAATGTACAAATAGTAAATATAAAATAAATTTTATACTTACATGCTAATAATTTAAATAAGCATAAAATTCTTATTAAAGAAGAACAAATTATCATGTAATAACTAATCCTTAGCGCTTACCACCTAATAATTAAATAAAGAAATGTACGTTATTTTAAAGGAAAATATGCAAGACAAATTAGTAACAAACCGTAGAACTTATTAGATAATAGATTGTTAAAATATTCATGCTTGTACAAACAATTAACATCTTATCCAAATAAATAAGGTAATAATATAACTCACCAGCTATTGATATTTAATGTTCCAAAATAATTAATACAGTAATGTACAAATAGTGAATATAAAATAAAATTTATACTTACATCCTAATAATTTAAATAAGAATAAAGTTCTTATTAAAGAACAAATTATCGTGTAATAACTAAAAGTTCGTGCTTACCGCCTAATAATTTAAAATAATTATTATTCAAACGTAAAAATATGCAAGATAAATCAATAATAAAACGTAAAAACTTCGTGCTTACTGGCTAATAATTTAATAAAGAGTGTTATTAAAAGTTAAAATATGCAAAATAAATTAATGATAAAACGTAAAAACTTAGTGCTTACGGCCTAATAATTTGATAAATAATAGTTATTGTAAAATAAGTAGAAATATGCAATTAACATTATATCCACCAGCTAACTATTCATCCACAAAATATTAATATTAATCCAGACATGAAATCAACAGATCAAGTACATAAAATGATATCTAACCTAATAAAGAACATTAAACTTTATACTAAGCCAATTTTTAATAATTGAACAGTTAATCATTAATTAAGCAATTGGTTACATATATTTTATTAACCATGACAAAGATAAAAATATATCTAATGCAAAATTAATTTTAAATTAGCAAATACTGACCTTATTCGTTTAGAATGTTCGTCAAGAAAACGAATAAAATCATATCTAATGCAAAATTAATTTTAATTAGTAAATATCAAATATAAACCAAAGGTATGCATGTAGTAAAATATTTACTTATAGCCTAATTTAAATGTAAAACGTGGAACACATGTTAGTAAATTTATTTGAGAAAATAATATACTGTATAGACTATATACTGTACTTGCCAGCTAATTAATAAATATAAATCAATATATAATACGTGGAATAATTTATAGAAAATACAGAACGAATCAATACTCACGTTTATGAGTAAAAAATACGCCTATTACTAAAAATTGTTTATAAAGTAAGTAAGATGATTTATAGTGCATTAAAAAATAGTAATACTTTATTAATGTACTTACGGTTTAAATTATGAGAATAAATTTTTAGTGATAATTTAGAGAAACTTACCACTTTCTAGTATAAATCGCAAAAAAAATTAATAATCTTTATGATATTTATTAAAAATAATAATAAAACTTAATACCCACGGGCTACAGTTTATCAAAGTAAGAGTAAAATTCGAAGTTAAAGGTTAGATATAAAAATAAATACATAAGAATATTTTAAATAATATAAATACCAGTAACACTCGTAATAATTGTTAAAACCAAGAATAAAAGGACCACAACGATTAAATAAGCTCTAGACATTTTAACAAATTCTTTGGAGTCTTTTTTTAAAAAAAGGACTTTATTTATCATATGGATTTATATACAGTTAACGCTCAATGGTGGCAGCGCAACGAGTCTGTTCGCCGGTACATAATACTGTAGCGTAACGTATTACTAGAGATTTAAATAATTTAACTGGTTCGCACTTAAATAATTCCGGTCTACGAGTTTGACGGTTTACGTAACATAATACAAACCCGCATTCACGTATATGGGTAATTCTTTTTGAAGGCGGACAGGGATTTTTCTGACTTTATAATTGTACTCCTAGAATTTATATTGTATATGTATTGTTCAAAAAATAGGGATCAAAAAATCGTATATAACATTTTTGTCGTTTTCAAAAAGAATCAGCCATATATGGCCAACTAGTTTTCAAGATCTAAATTGTGAATACTTGTATTTAAATATATTTAAATAAATATTGTGGATTTTTTTATTGTTTAGAATAATGTGATGGAAATTCTTCGTTAAATGTCATTTGGGATCAGTTTGCCAATTTGGGACTAGAACTAAAAACCGAACATAATAACATAATACTGTACTGTAGTCAATCTACTTATGCGGCATTGTGCGCAGGCAAATTTATGTGAAATTTCCGGATTATGAGAAATATAGACATGTGACTTCGTCACGCAGTAAATTATCATTAACTTAGACATAATCTCCATCCTATGTGCCGGGTGACATAATCCGAAAACTATATATTATTACAGTACGGAAATTTCACTCGAAAACAATGCAAATGCAGCTGTACGGGAAACACCCCCATGTGAGGCATAACTACAGTAAGTATCAGTATCTATTGTAAAGTACAGTATTACTTAAACTATTGAATTTACCTGTAACAATAGCGATAGAAACGAGATCAATAATCTTAAACATTAAAAAATGGTGATCTACTTTTCGAAAAATTACCTGTTCAGAAAGTTTCGGAAATATACGTAGAAAGAGCGATCGACATTAGTGGCCTAAAATGGCGTCCCGCATTAAGATGTTTTTTGATTATTTCTTAAATCAATTATTTCTTTTTATCTATGCACTATATAAATAAAATATATGAAGAAGTGATGTCAATAAAAGAAAGAGAAAGTCGAAACTCAGATAAAAAAACCTCCATTTACCTAACTCGTGTTGTACAATAAAATTCCCCAAATCATACAAACTCGCCAAATCCACGACTTTTTTCCGCAACACTCACGTAAATTTACCTAAACCCCTGCCCGAAGATATCGCGGATCGAAGATTTGCCGTGACCGTAGCGCCAACCCTGACCCTGACACTATATATAGTAAAATTTTTTATTGGAAGATTTAAAGTTTAAAAGTTCAAGTCATGATATTTGAGATTTGATAATATGCTTTCTAATTGAAATTTAATAAATACAAAAGAATTTTTATTTTAATATAAACTAAAATTTTAAAATAAGAAATAATTTTAATAATTCATAAAAAAATATTATTATAAAATCCATGTATTTAAATTGATTATTTATTATTATTATATTAAGTTTAACGTTAACAATAATCTTATAGCTCATAATTAATTATAAAAAATACTTCTATTTATTAGTTTATATGTATTAGTTTGTTTTTTATACTAGTTCCTAAATTATTTGGCTTCTGAATAACAATTGATTAAAAACAATTTTATTAATACTGAAGTTTTATTGTTTGATCTAATTTATGTCAATTTTCATTTAAAAAATATATATTATATCGTATAACATTTTATAGTTAAAAAAGAACTATTTGAAAATTTAAAAGAAAGTATTTACTAATAAAAATCCTTTACAATTAAAAACATATGGCATAAAAACTATAATATTTAACAATAAAAAATTAAAACATTAAAAAATTTTAATAAATTAATCAATTTATAATATATATATTACAAATGAACTTAACTTTGATTACAAACTGTTATATAATTGAAATAGATTTTACAATACTGACTAGTTCATAAACTACTAATAACTCTTATATTAAATAATATATTAAGAACTTCTATATAACTAAATTATTTTTTGATCTGATAAGATTATAGACTATTAAAAAACTCTTTCTCACACATGCATACTTTGAAAAAAAACTACTATAAAAGGAAATAAAAAATTTTGTCTTCAAAAAAATTATCCAAGGATCCTGGGGGTCATTCTCTTCTAAGACCTGTCCAAACAATCATAAGTTCATCTTTTTGGATGTTCTTATTACTAATATTTTAAACTTGCAAGCTGTAATAGTCTATAAAAACACCAAAACAAACAAAATTATTGTCTTCAACCCAGCAACAACAATCAAGTTACCATCACTAGAAAACTACTTACAAATTTGTCTTACTTCAGTATATTCTACAATTAATAAATCTAAAGCCCCAAAAATAATTGCTACTTCTTTCAAACTATATAGAAAAGGCATCTTTTCTTTCCTGACAACTGCTATAAACATATCTCTTCTGGATCCTATAACAAGCAAAGCCCTTAACTCATTTCTCAATTTCCAAAACATTTTTGAAATTACTTATAGTAACAGATTAGATGTTATGAAAGAGATTACCAGATTGAACCTCAACTATAAACTCTACATTCCTTGAAACAAACTTGATATTCAATTTGACAAAAGCAATAATTTTTTTTCTTTAATCCAAAAAACCAAAATATTCAAATCCCCTCCAAACACATCTACTTTCAATAAGACAATAAGCAATAACAATAATATGTACAATAATTGTTCTTCTCTTGTATATTAAAAACATAATATTGAAATTAATTGTAGTACCAACCCACCTGTAAAGCAAACAGAAATGAAAATAGATAAACAAATCATGCAGTTCAACCAATCTAATCAAACTAATGCTTCTTTTATTATCAACTTAGCCTCTTAGACAAATAAAGTCAACAAAGCTAATACAAAAAGATCAATAACATTCTCTACTATTAAAGGTGACATCAGAAAAACCAGTTTACTAAATAAACACTTCAAAATTCTTGAATTATATAAAGAAGTAGACAAATGTAATAGAAACACAGATGCAATTGTCCAATAGTTTTTCAATATAAGAGAAAAAGATTCTTCTGAAATAAAACCTGCAAATATTGCCATTATAACTAAATTAGCATATGGAAATCATATCTTTTTCATAACTTTTACAAGGAATAATCTCCTTAAAGACAAACATCAAATAAAATATGAAAACTTGAAAAAAGAATTTCATAACAATTATCTCAAGGCAAACAACATTAGCTATATCAATAAATCAACCAAGAAGAAAATCAGAATAATTATTGACAAAGCTCTCTTTATCACATTTCTCAAGTTTACTAATCTTTCAATTCTCAAGTATTGACAAATAGCCCAAATTCTTAACTATTATTTTAACTTCTTTATTAACTCTACCTCTGAAAAATCAATTACCAAACTCTAGTTCTTAAGTATTAGAAAGCAATTAAAGACAAATTTTTTATTTTTCCTATCTTATCAGGGTATATCCCAATTTCAGTCAAAATTAAACTCTCCAAAAAAATTTCATTTATCTTTTCTTAATATATAGCCAAAGTTGTTAACAGCCTTAGAGCCTTCTATAACTTTAATTGACTTCCTGAATTATTTTTTAAGGATTTTTCTGATCTCAAGTCTGAAATTAAAGTTTGTTTTTCTCATAAAGTATAGTGACCTCAGAAACCTGAGAGATTTTATTGATAAACTAAGAAACCACTACTATATTTTCTTCAAGCTCTCCAATTCTTACTTCAGGCTTTCTCCTTCAAATTAACTCTTTTACTATTATATTTAGATTTATCCTTTAAACTCGCTCAACACTTTCCAATAGAAAATGATATTAAAAAAATCTGCTTAGCAATTGAACTTCTTAGAACTAATAACTTTATAGTCTTATATCTTTTTATGGACTATATTTAGGTTAAATGACTACTTCCATCAGCCAGGGTTCCAATCGGTACCATTCAGTATGGTATTTCATAAAACTGATACTGAAAATATTTTTTGGTATCAGTACTGGTAATTACCGAAAATTTTCAGTACGAAACTTTGCAATATTGATACCAAATCAAAAGTACTGAAATTATCAAAATTAAATAATTTATATTTTTAACATAGCATATATTTATCATGTACAAAAATAATATAACTCAAACATATATAAAAAGTTTCTAGTTTCACCTAGGAATTGATGGATTTGAACTTTTATTTTATTAAATAAATAAATTAGCCTTTACAAAAACAAATTAC
>CAJVPV010000308.1:0-23845 GCA_910591835.1 Acaulospora morrowiae
ATTTCTATTATTTCTTATAACTCATAATTATCATGTATGAAAATAATATAACTCAAATATGTATATAAAGGCTCCAACTTCGTCTAGGAATTGGCAGGCTTGAACATATATTTTATTAAATAAATAACTTGACCTTTGAAAAACAAATTACTATTGTCTCTTTCACCTGACCTCATACACTTCAGAACTGTACTAATTTGTACACCTCTAGGAACTTTAGCATATCATATTGGCCCTGTCCATTTAAAGTGCCTCCCTGCTATTAGTTCTCTGTCTTTATATTTCTTCTGAGGTAGAAACGATATATGACAATATATACTATATATATAAATATAAAAAAATCAAATCAAAAGTTTTTCTTTTTTCTATAATATATTTATTTTAAAGATTTCAATATTTAATAAATCTAATAAAAATCTTATTTTTATATAGCTTAAATCTTTTTAATCAAATTTTTAAAGTTGACTTATATATAGTAAGACTTGAAAATAATAGCTTATTAAATTTGTATAACAGATATAACTCTTTATTTAAAGAAAACTAATTAATATTTTGTTTAAGATATTTGATATTAATCTTTTATTTGTAATAATTAGAATTATTTAACCAAATTTCTCAAATTATAATTATAATTTCCTATAATATTACTTCAGTATTAATTAGAGCTCTGAAAAGTACTGAACCGATATCAAAATGATATGATCTATAGTAAATTTAATATATGAATTGTAATCTATTCATATGTTTTTATAATAAATTTAAGTATCGAACCGGTATTGAAGTGGTATTATTAGGAGCACTAGTATCAATTGACATTAAATTTATTATAAGTTTAATATAATAAGTTACAATTCATATATTAAATTTATTATAAGTTGATACTATTTTAATATTATATAGTATCAGTTTGAAATTCTAGTTGTAGTTAAAAAGAAAATAATTAATTTTTTTTTTTAAAAAAGTATTTTTATTTCTAATAGTAATAAAAAAAGAAAAAAATTATTTTAAAAAAAAATAACTTGACAAGAGTCTTTAAACTTGTTTTATTAAAATTTTTTAAAAAGAAAGTTTTTTAAAAAATTAAAAATTATTTAATAGAAAAATTTAAGTTTTTAAATTTTAGTGTTAATAATATTAAAGATATAAAAATTCTTAGTTCATATAATAGAAGTAAAATAAAAGTTCAAAAAAATATTACCATTTTATTAGAAATCCATATAATATATAAAGAACCTAATAATTTAAATTGATTTGATTCTTGATTCTTGTGTTCATATTAAAATTAATATGTGAATTATAATCCACTATTATTTTTTATAGTGTTTTGAACCTTGTGTAAGTTAATATAAATCTGTTTAATTCTAATTTTTGAAACTATAGTAATATATATATTATTTTTTTCTAGTGTCTATTATATAAAAGAAAATCTGATATTGTAAAAGAAAACTTATTAAATTATTTACAATAGATTTAATTTGATTATATGATTTTATATTCATTTAGATTAGTTTATAAATCTTATAAAATTATTAACAATAAGAACTAGTAGAATCAAAAATCAAATTATTATTATAAATTTGAGTTTTTTTTTGGATTATATTAATTTATTGCAATTTATTTACTTTAATTTTATATTATTAACTTGTGTGCACATATGTTATACAGTATTCATATTTATTTATCAATTATTTTTAATAAAATACTTATATTTAACATGTAATCCAAAAAATTATTTTTTTCTAAAGTCAAAAGTTTCATCTTCTAGCTTGTTATCTAAAGTAAAAGAATATATATTTGTTCAAGTTATAGACAATATAAGTACAGTAAATTTTATTATTCTCAGAAATACCTATATTAAATTAATTTTTTTGAATTGATTCTGAACCTTTTGACCAAAATGAAAAATTGTTGATATTTATTCTTCAAAAAGTTGATATTAATTAAAAATAGTCGAAAGCAAAACATTAATTAGAAAGAATTAAACCATTTTAACACTTTAAATTTATGACAATAAAACTATTTGATTATGCAGATTATCTATAGTTTGTTACTTATATAAATAAGAATAATTTTTTATAAGATATACAACAATAATATGTTAAGAATACATTTTATTTTAATTTTATAAAATTTATTTTAAAAAATTTAAATATAATTTTAATTGTCTGAAGAATACTCTAATGTACAGCAATAGTAATCCAGATGTGTGTGTCTTCTGGTCACGTGACACATAAGAGATAACGGCATGTTAATTTAACAGAGTTTTTTATTATACAGTATTATAACTCTTTTACAGTTAATGCAATTAATGTTCTTGGAGTTGGATTTTTGGGTTACAATTACATTATATATTTTTGCATCATGACAAAAATCTTTGGCTTAATAGTGATTGATAGTTGTGGTAGCGTGATGAGTGCGGGAAACTATATGATCTTGTATTTACTGATTTAAATGAAAGATGATGAAGAGGGAATCAAGAAATGTATAAATAGGGGATATTGTTGTATGTGCTAGTGATATTTGTTCAGACTTTAAATGGTTTCCATTTACTGTACCTAGTACAGTAGTTAGTTAAAATTTAAAATTTAAAATATAATTACTTTTAGAATTTAAGTTTTAATATTTAATAATATTTTCTTTTAACATTACGTACTGCGTGTCACTACAATCAATGCATGAGTGTGGTGTGATTACTAGTGTGGTGTGATTACTAGTGTGGTGTGATTACTAGTGTGGTGTGATTACTAGTGTGGTGTGATTACTAGTAATGTGATTACTAGTGTAGTGTGATTACTACAGTAGTGTGGTATGGTTACTAGTGTGATGTGGTTACTAGTGTGGTGTGATTACTTATACATTTTAACGGGTTTAACGTCAATCAGGTTATTTTTTTGTTGCATTTTAAAACGCAGCCTTAATAATTCAACTATATCAATCATAATGCCAAAGAAAAAGTAACTGTTATCGGAGCTGGGATTTCGGGACTAACAACTGCTGTCTTATTACAAGAAGAATATAATGTGAAAATCGTAGCAAATTAAAGAGCGAACATGCTAGTCCATGACTTGTACAAAATCAGTAATTATTAAGCGTACTACTTCTCGTGATTCTAAAATAAAAATATTATTAGGGCTAGTGCTCATTGGAGAAGCGATGCAAAATCTGAAGACACTCGACAACAAGGTATCTGTATTAAAATTAATTTTCAAAGTCTATATACTATCAAGTTTGTTAATTTATTATTTGAAAGATTTTGACAGAAAAACCTTTATTCACTTTTGGGACCTTGCTTGTACAAAGTCATCAGAAACTGGGATAATGATCGTGGAGGGCTTTGACTATTGGGACGAAATCCTCCATCAGATTGGAAGGAACCATGGTTCAAGGATCTATGTCCAAGCATAATACTAATTCTTAAATATTTGTCAGACAAGTGCATTTCAAAGCTTCAATAAATGAGATTTTCATCTCACCTGCTAGTACCGGCACTTGAGCAAGGAAGAATTATCAAATGGGGTTGAATTCGGAACCACATATAAAACTTGTATGAATATGCGGAATATATTGTACATGATCTTGAAAACATTATTTAAGGCTATGACCAATACTTGAACTTCATTATAACCTTTGAATATAAAGTCCCAATTAATTCTCCCAAGTATCTGTCCTATCTCTTAAAAAGCTTTAACTCACTTGGTGGATCCACTAAATGCATCTCTTTATCTCATATCAAAGATGCAAAATTTGAAAATACCGATATAGTAATTAACTGTTCTGGACTTGTTTCGAAAATTTTAGGTGTCTAAGATAATCATGTCTATCCGGCAAGGGACAAATAATATTGGTGCAATTGCCTGTTGGACACGTAAATTGGACATTTGAACGATATGCAGCTGGAAGGATAGATGGTGGCATGCACAGTAAGTATAGTTAATTTTAAGTATCAAATGTTATTTGATCTTTTTGACATCATTTGAGTTTATAAAGGAAAAAATGAGAAACTCATCTACGTAGTACCGCGTGACAAAGGGGAAGTTGTTTTAGGCGGAACATATGTACGTCGTATTTTCTATAAAATTTTTATTCTTTTTATTAGACAGTCGAAGCTATCTTTGACTACTATCTATGCCATGTAGGGCCAACATGACTGGTAAGAAATTATCCGATTAATATTTAAATCTATGTTCCTTAAATTTAGATAACGTTCGTGAATATTTTATATTTAAGTTTGAACATACCTAATGCAAATATCCGCAAATGAAATTATCGCTCGATGCCTTTCTACTCGTCCAGAAATCATAAGACACGGTGTCAGCTTACGTCCAGTTCGAAAAAATGGAATTAGAATTGAAACAGAATGGATACGTAAGATACTTTTGATTTGAATTTGTATTTAATATATTTTGTAAAACATAAAGGGTTATATGTATTCTTTTTCCTACAATAGTATAGGAAAAAACGGGGGAAAATATTTTAATCTGTTATAACTATGGTCACGAGGATATGGTATAGTAATAAATTTGACATTCTATAATTAATTAATTTTTAAAGATTATTTATTTTTTCTGTGAATATCAGGATGATTGTCAAGTTATGGTGCATCAATGCGTGCAATTCAAATATTAAAGCAAGCTTATAAAGAACGTATTATATCAAAGATTTAAATTTAGCGTCATTGATATATTGATAAATAATTAAAATATGAAGAAAAAACGTATGTTTTATATATAAAATTGCAAGATACGTATTTTGACATGTAGGGCTTTTATATTCAAGTTATTATTGCGATGATAATTTTATAAATAAGAAAATAAAAATTTATAATCGAATTATGGTCGTTATAATTAAGTGGACTAATAATATTATTATCACAAAAAATTTTCCAAATTATCTTTAGTAAATTAGGCAAATAAACTTTGAGATTCAGAAAATTTACTAGATAAAGTATGCGGTGTTATAGAGTATAAGTAATTTACATAATGAAAAATCTTATTATTAGTTTTTATCATTGATTTTTTTTTTACTCTTTGTACACCCCCCCACTCGGCGTTTTCCTTTTTTTTATTGCGATTTCTCTTTGTGCTTTCGTTGATCCATTATCAGCTGCCTTTTTTAAATATTCTTCATATTTATCATATTCGATTTCATAACCATGTTCTCCATTCTTATAGATCTGAGATAACATGTATAAAGCATCAGGATCATTTTTATTTGCAGACTTTATAAGATATTTAAGTCCTTCCTTTCGAGAGTGATAGGTTCCATAAAGACAGGCATTAGCGTACATATACCGCCCTCGGACATTACCGCCAACAGCTGATTTTTGTAAAAATTGTAGAGCTTGAATTTCGTCTCTTTCAATGCCATAATTTCCTTCGTAGAGATAAAGTCCTGCATAATAAGACGCTAAAGGGTTCCCCTCTTGAGCTATATGCAAGAATAATGGAAAAGCCTCCTCAAACCGTTGTTGTTCGTGAAGTGATACAGCTTGTTCAATAGAAAGCAAGAGAGGTGATTTTAAATCCTCTAGGTAATGAACTTTCATTTTTGTAAGTTTCTTTTGTATATCTTCAATTTCTGGACGTTTCTTGGGTTCTTGATTCCAGGCTTGCTCGACTAATCTTTTATATTGTTCTGGTGTGTCTGATGAAAATGGTTTAGGGCGCTCTCCTTTTTTTATTTCTTTTTCTGCATTACTATGACTCTTGTTACAAAATGGAATTTGTTGTGCTGAAATTTCCCAGAGAAGTGTGGCAAAACTGAAAATTTAATAAACTTCGTTAGTTTCCAATTAATTATGTAAATGTTCATGACTTTATCATACCTATATACTTCGCATTTTTCTGTGTATGGTAAATATGGAGACTCGAGTTTTTCCGGTGCAGTCCATCTAAATTTTGCGAAAATTATTTGTAAAAAAAAAATCTAATAAACTATTAAATATAAATTATATGTGTAACCTTTTTCTATCAGTTGGCATTTGTATTGATTCTCCTACGATGACTCTGCTCCTCTCAAAATTAGTAAGCTTTACATCTAGATTTTCATCAAGTAACACACTTTTGCTAAAACAAAATAAATTTATTACATAACTTAAATGCGTATAAAAAAAAGAATTAATAAATTTAAGCACCTTCTGACGTCTCGATGATAAACTCCTGCGTTATTACAATAAGTGAGCCCTTTTGCAATTTGTTCCGCAATTTTTAATTTAATTTCCCATGTAATAGACTTATTTTTAGCCAAATAAGCTTCAAGATTTCCCTTTTGCATCCAAGTAGTAACGATAAATGTAAATTCTATTTTATTACATTCTTTGGTATATGTTCCTATACTAAGAGTAATAATTGATATATTTAGATATATTTATAATAAGCAAGGTGAGAAGATAGTGTAAACACTTACAATTTTTCAATATATTCACAGGCGCTAAGTAAATTGAGAATTCTTGATTGTTTAACAATTTTCTGTCTTTTTCTCTGTTCGTCTTCATTATTGGATTCCTTTTCATAAATCATCTTTTTTACTGCAACAAACTCCCCACAATATATTCGTTTTCGAATAGTCTTTATAGCTCTTATGCAATCATCATTATGGTAACTTAAATCCTTTTCATTTTCATTTTTAATTTTTAATGGATCAATTTTTAAACCCTCGATTTCCTTATCCGATATACTATCCACTTTCTTTATAAGCATGATTTTAAGGGCATTGATTCCTTTTTTATTTTCTTCAGTATTTTTTAAAATTTCACTAATTTTATTGTATTGCTCACGTTCCAAAGTTTTGTAAAAATCCAAGGTGGCATCCGTTAATTTTTGAAGTAATTGTTCATTAGCTGATTGAACCTTTAATAAATTGTTTCTATTTAATTAGATTATAAATTTATTTTTTGTCAATCATAAAAAAGATAAAAAATCTTACATTATTTGTATTAGCAATATGCTTGAGTCATGTTTTTACTTTCTTGCTGAACTTCCCAGGTTTATTAATTTCATCCACGTATGACTTTATAGTTTTCAACACTTTTTCATAGTCATTTCGCGATTTTTCGATTTCATCATGAGGTGGAAAATCTGCAATAGTTTTTAAACATTCATGTACACGCTCAGAAATATATTTACAAGCTTCTTTATTATGCTTAGCGCTTTCCGCTGAATCTATAATATCCTGTGCTATTTCTTCTGCAGTTGTACCGATAAATGGTACAAGACTAAGTGCTTTAACAATGCCATATCGGGTGATATTTAAGGTAGAGCTCCTTAAACCGTCATATGGATTGACTTCAGCATTATTTAAATGTTGTGATATTAAAGGACTCTTCATTAGATACACTTATTGTAAAGGATAAATGATATGCGTGCGTATTTATATATAAATGTCATATTTCATAAAATAAGCATATATTAAAATTTAGAATATTTTATCTAATAATATAAATATCACGCGGTGCCCAAAAGCAACATAAACGATGGTTCCTACGTTTCACAAATTATCGTATGTCGAGAAATTTTTTATAAGATCATGCATACACAATTGGGTTACATTGACATCGGAGTAATCACACTACAACATATATTAGGTAGCAGTATGGTCAAAGTTAATATGGGAAGTACAAAAAGTCACGCAAACAAGAAAATAAACGTGAGCTAATATTTATCGGGTGATTTTAATTTTACGAAATTTAACGTATATACAGCATTACTGTATATAAGTAAAGAAATTGTATTTACCAATTTTCCTTTAAATTTTTCGCAATTTCTATCTTTGAAAAACACTCAATATATAAATAATGAGTGAATCCCTTGCTGATAACTGTTCTGCTAACAAATCAGATACTGAGAACGGGGCAGTTGTTGGGGATGGGTTTTTCAAAGGACAAATTACTACGGATATAGTGAGGTTAGATAAACATTTTCGTAGAATTTGGAGATCAAAATTAAGTTTGGATTCTTATCCGTTAGACCTCAAACAACTTTGTGAAGAGCTTCATGAAGAGTTTCGCAATGATAATTCTCTTAAAGATTACGAAAAGGAATATCTAGAAAAGAAGCTTCTAGAATATCAAGATAAGTTTAATCTGGAAAATCAAACTGGTGTAAAAAGATTATGTAAAGATTGTAAAAATTTAACATATGCTACTCGGTTTTGTGAATATTGCATTCGAAATAAGTTGAAGCAAAATTTTGACAAATGGGATTCTGGGGATAATAAAATTAATAAAATAATTCAAGAGGTGCAAAAAAATGTGGTCTGTCCATATCAAATTGTTGAATGGATTCCTTATGAAAACTTTGACAATATAAAGTTATTTAGTAATGGTGGCTTTGCAACAGTTTTTACAGCGACATGGAAAAATGGATATTTTAACGAATGGAATTCTATAACAAAGTCATTAGAAAGACGTGGTGAACCACAACAGATAGTTTTAAAACAATTAAATTCTAGCACGGATGACAGTTGGCTTAATGAGGTAAAAACGATTTTTTCATATAAATAAATTAAGATTTTACATTTAATTATTTTCTATTACTGAACAACAGGTAACTTCTCATTTTTCAATCGACAAAATTGCTCAATATATTCTTCCTTGCTACGGAATAACAAGGAATCCAGAAACTAAAGAATTTATGTTAGTCTTAAATATAATGGAACAAAATTTACAAGATTACTTGATTTACAATCAAAATATTGGATGGGAGCAAAAATTCGACATCATTTATGAAATAACGGCCAGTTTAAACGAGATTCATTACAAAGAATACATTCATGGAGATTTACATGCAAAAAATATCTTAATTCAAAATAATCTAGCCCTTTTTGTTAGTGATTTGGGATTTTGTAAACCTGTCAATAATATTTCGGCTTTTGAAAAAATATAT
This sequence comes from Acaulospora morrowiae, assembly GCA_910591835.1. Classification (NCBI taxonomy): domain Eukaryota; kingdom Fungi; phylum Glomeromycota; class Glomeromycetes; order Diversisporales; family Acaulosporaceae; genus Acaulospora; species Acaulospora morrowiae. Next base: position 8,883 of record CAJVPV010000308.1, read on the forward strand.
GGTAATATTCCCTACATCGCTCCTGAAGTTTTACACGGTGATTCATATACCAAAAAAGCTGATATTTATAGTTTAGGAATAATCATGTGGCAAATTGCAGCTGAAGTACCACCATATCATGACATTAATTTAAAAAATAAGAAAACTTCAAATGAATTTGTAAAATCAGTTATAGGTGGAATGCGTCCAGATATTAATATGGGAATACCAGAAAAATACAAAACTTTAATGCAACAATGTTGGGATGCAGATCCGGCAAAAAGACCAGATACCTTAAAAATTTGGCAAAGGGTTCGTGAATTAAGACTGGAATTTATTAATGCTATAGATAAGGCTAAAGCTATTAATAATGGTAATAGCTTTTCTGAAGAGGAAATCTTAAATATTTCTAAAGAACCGATTTTTTTATCCGAAGATCAAAAATTACAATCAAGAATGTCTACGTCTTGTATCCTTGCGCCATTTAAAAATTCTCCAAAACCTATTAATATTTCGCCAGGTCAGCATTATCTTATTTTAATCAATTTTTAAAATTATTATTAATATTTGTATAAATTATTTATTTACAGAAATCAGTAATAAATTATATTTAAATCTTCGTAAGTTAACTTATAAGCACACAATTTAAAATGCGTATACAGTATAAGCTTATTTACCTTTACATTTTAGGGAAGACACAATTTTAAATTCCCGTCATGTAAATTAACGGTCAAGAAATCTAATATCTTATTTTTTTTTATTAAAATCATTAATACGATGAAACAGATGTTAGAAACATAATATTTTATATTATATCACAAGTCAAAAAACCTTTACTCCAATTAATAAGTTTTCTATGTACTATATTATTAATAGGTTAGGAAAAAAAACTAGCAATATATATTTAATTAAAATTTTTATATTATATCAAAGTTTTATTTTAAATAAATTTTTTTTTTACAATTTAAAAGTTTAATAGTAATGTATCTATTTTTAGGTTATTAAAATTTTTTAATTAAAAAACTTTATTTAGGACCTAGTTCCTAATATGGTATGCTATACTTCATACAGAACAAAATTCAAATGATAAATTTGAATTTAAAAAATAAATTATGTATCAATCCCGCCTTAACTAAATTTAATTAAAATTATTTATTAAAAAGAAAAATTCTAAACTTATAAATTAGGTAAAATTTTAACTTTTTGATTTACTTTAAAATTTTGATTGGAGGTTACTTTTTGTGTGGTGACTACATTTTTATGCTCATAGTGTTGACTATTTAATTATTTAAAAACGTTTGCCTACATTATTTTAATTACACTTATGCGAAGGCTGAAAGTGCAAAATTTTAAGATGCTATAAAAATTTAGAGACTAAAAGTAAAATATATATTGTTTATAAATAGATTTACAATCTCATAAAGATATCCAAAAAAAATCAATGATTCGTTACTACGTCTTATTCATTTTTAATATTTCGAGTTCTCTTTGTGCTATCTCTGATTCGTTATTAGCTGCATTTGATAAATATTCTTTATATTTATTATCGTTGATTTCATAACCATGTTCTCCATTCTTATAGATCTGAGATAACATGTATAAAGCATCAGGACAGTTTTTATCCGCAGAATTTTTAAGATATTTAAGTCCTTCCTTTCTAGAGTAATAGGTTCCATAAAGACAGGCATTAGCATACATGTACTGGCCTCGAACATTACCGCCAACGGCTGATTTCTGTAACAACTGTAGAGCTTTAATTTCGTCTCTTTCAACGCCATAATTTCCTTCGTAGAGGTAAAAACCTGCGTAATAAGACGCTAAAGGGTTCCCCTCTTGAGCTATATGCAAGAATAATGGAAATGCCTCCTCGAACCGTTGTTGTTCGTGAAGTAATACGACTTGTTCAATAGAAAGCAAGAGAGATGATTTTGTATCCTCTAGGTAATGCATGTTCATCATTGTAAGTTTCTTTCGTATATCTTCAATTTCTGGACGTTTCTTAGGTTCTTGGTGCCAGGCTTGCTCGACTAATCTTTTATATTTTTCTGGTGTGTCTGATGAAAATGGTTTAGGGCGTTTTCCTTTTTTTATTTCATTTTCTGCATCCCTATGCGACATATCACTAAATGGAATTTGTTGTGCCGAAATTTCCCAGAGAAGTGTAGCAAAACTGAAAATTTAATAAACTTCGTTAGTTTCCAACTAATTATGTAAAATTTCATGACTTTATAATACCTATATATTTCGCATTTTTCTGTGTATGGTAACTTTGGATATATAAGTTTTTCCGGTGCAGTCCACCTAAATGTAGCGTAAATTATTTGTGAAGATGAAATCCAGTAAATTATTTAATTATGAAATATAAGTGTAACCTTTTTCTATCTATTGGCATTTCAGATGTCTCTCCTGTAATTATTCTGCTCTTCTCAAAATTAGTAAGCTTTATGTCTAAATTTTCATCAAGTAACACACTTTTGCTAAAATAATAATAATAATAATAATAACAATAATAGAGTCACTGAAATCAGTATAAAGAAAAAATAAAACTTTACGAACCTTCTGACATCTCGATGATAAACTCCTGCGTTATTACAATAAGTGAGCCCTTTTGCAATTTGTTCCGCAATTTTTAGTTTAGTTTCCCATGAAATAGACTTATTTTTGGCCAAATAAGCTTCAAGATTTCCTTTTTGCATCCAAGTAGTAACTATAAATATAAAATCTAATTCATTATATTTTTTGGTATATGCTCCTATACTAAAAGTAACAATTGATAGATTTAGTTATGTTTATAATAAACAAGGTGAGAAGATTGTGTAAACACTTACAATTTTTCAATATATTCACAGGCGCCAAGTAAATTGAGAATTCTTGATTGTTTAACAATTTTCTGTCTTTTTCTCTGTTCGTATTCATTATCAGATTCCTTTTCATAAATCATCTTTTTTACTGCAACAAATTCCCCACAATATATTCGTTTTCGAATACTATTTACAGCTCTTTTATTATCATCATCCTGATAATTACAATCATCTTTTTCGTCATTTTCATTTTTAATTTTCAATGGATTAATTTTTAAACCCTTAATTTCTTCGTTCGTTATATTATCTTTTTTTATAAGCATAATTTTAAGGGCATTTATACTTTCATTATTTTCGGTTTTTTTAAAAATTTCAATAAGTTCAATGAATTGGTCATATTTCAAACTGCTGTTAAAATCAAGAGTGGCATCCGTTAATTTCAGAAGTAATTTTTCATTAGCTAATTGAACCTTTAATAAATTATTCTTTCAATAAGGATATACGGATTGATTTTGACAGCTCGTAAAAGATAAAAAAAAAATCTTACATTGTTTGCATTAACAATATGCTTGAGCCATGTTTTTACTTTTTTGCTGAACTTCCCAGGTTTATTAATTTCAATCGCGTAAGACTTTATTTCGTTTAACACCTTTTCATATGCTTTTTGCGATTCACTGTAATCACCTTGCAATGGGAGCATAGCAATAACAGTTAAACTCCTTTGCACACACTCGGATATATATCTGCACGCTTCTTTATTATGATTTGCATTATTCGCTAAATTTATAATATCTTGTGCTATGTCTGCCGCGATATTTCCGATAAATGGTATAACATCACACATTTTGACAAATCCATAGTTAGCGGTAGCTATGGAAACATCCGTTAAATTATTAGACATTGGCAATCGTAGTTTCTTCGGGAAGAAAAAGAATATATGTGCGTATTTATGTAAACGTAATACTGTTAAATACTGAATTTATGTATGCCAATATAGTCACATGTTAATGCTTTGTACTGTATGTGGTCATTAAGAATTTCTTTGTCGTACAAAATTTCAGGTGAAAAATAACATAGCGTGATTAATCGAATGACTTTATACAGTAGCATGAATAATCCAAAATATCCAAATATCCAAATATGGGTAGTTTATATAAGAAAACTCGCAAAAAGTTAAATGTCATTTATCGGAAACTTTTAAAAAAATTTTTTTGACAATAATACATCTATTATTGAAAAATTCAATAATAAATCGATGGAGTCAACATGGGGTATAATTGTTGGAGATGCGTTTTTCAAAGGACAAATTACTATGGATATAGTGAGGTTAGATAAACATTTTCGTAGAATTTGGAGATCAAAATTAAGTTTGGATTCTTATCCATTAGACCTTAAACAACTTTGTGAAGAGCTTCATGAAGAGTTTCGCAACGATAATTCTCTTAATGTTCAAGAAAAGGAATATTTATAAAGTAAGCTTCTAGAATATCAAGATAAGTTTAATCTGGAAAATCAAACTGGTGTAAAAAGATTATGTGAAGATTGTAATAATTCAACATACGCTACTCAGTTCTGTGAATTTTGCATTCGGAATTATTTGATACAAACTTTTGACAAATGGGATTCTGGAAATGATAAAATTAATAAATTAATTCAAGAGACGCAAGAGAACGTGATCTGTCCATATCAGGTTGTAGAATGGATTCCTTATGAAAATTTTGATAATATAAATTTGCTTGATCAAGGTGGCTTTTCAACGGTTTTTACGGCGACATGGGAAAATGGATATTTTAACGAATGGAATTCTATAACAAAGTCATTAGAAAGACGTGGTGAACCACAACAGATAGTTTTAAAACAATTAAATTCTAGCACGGATGACAGTTGGCTTAATGAGGTAAAAACGATTTTTTCATATAAATAAATTAAGATTTTACATTTAATTATTTTCTATTACTGAAAAATAGGTTACTTCTCATTTTTCAATCGATAAAATTGCTCAATATATTCTTCCTTGCTACGGAATAACAATAAATCCACTAACTAAAGAATTTATGTTAGTCTTAAATATAATGGAACAAAATTTACATGATTATTTGATTTACAATCAAAATATTGGATGGGAGCAAAAATTCGATATTATTTATGAAGTAACAGCTAGTTTAAACAAGATTCATCACAAAGACTATATCCACGGAGATTTAAACGCAAAAAATATCTTAATTCAAAATAATCTAGCCATTTTTATTAGCGATTTAGGATTTTGTAGACCTGCCGATAAGATTTCTACTTCAGTAAAAATATATGGTTATCTCCCCTACATCGCTCCTGAAGTTTTACACGGTGATTCATATACCAAAAAAGCTGATATTTATAGTTTAGGAATAATAATGTGGCAAATTGCAGCTGAAGTACCACCATATCATGACATTAATCTAAAAGAGAAGCGCGTTCAACGTCTTTTCGCAGAAGCAGTTATAGGTGGAATGCGTCCAGATATTAATATGGGAATACCAGAAAAATACAAAACTTTAATGCAACAATGTTGGGATGCAGATCCGGTAAAAAGACCAGATACTTTAAAAATTTGGCAAAGGGTTCATGAATTAAGACTGGAATTTATTAATGCTATAGATAAGGCTAAAGCTATGAATAATGGTAATAACTTTTCTGATGAGGAAATCTTAAATATTTCTAAAGAACCAATTTTTTTATCCGAAGATCAAAAATTACAATCAAGAATGTCTACGTCTTGTATCCTTGCGCCATTTAAAAATTCTCTAAAACCTATTAATACTTCACCAGGTCAGTATTATCTTATTTTAATTAATTTTTAAGCTTATTATTAACATTTGTATAAATTATTTATTTACAGAAATAAGTAATAAATTATATTTAAATCTAAGTAAGTTAATTAATATTATATATTATTAAACAATTTTTCAATGGTGTTTAATCTTATTTATATCAAATTTAGGAAAGTGATAATATTAATAAGCGTAAACATCTTATTTTATATATGGTTATTTTTTGTTACATATCGATGTTTTATTATTATATATTAAATAAAATACAATACTGTTTATTGGTTTATAAAGATCTTTACGGTGTATAAATGTATAATTATATTTTAAAAATCATTCTAACTACGTAATAAATGTTAATTTAACAACCAAGTAGTAGAAATATGTAGAACTTGATAATATAAAAATAGACTCCGCTTGGCAAAGTGACATCTATAGTCGTATGTTATGGTCTTACGTTTAAAATTACTGTAATTGATCGTACACAATCATTTCGGGTGAGAAATACTGTAATATTGCGTGATTTATCAAATGACTTTATGCATGAGTAACACAAAATATCCGAATATCCAAATATGACTAGTTTTTATACGCTTAAAAACAAATAAATATCATTTATCGAAAACTTTTTAACAAAAATTTGATAATCATATATTATTTTACAAATTTTATAAAACTTAAACAAAATAAGTGAATCTTTCATAGAAACATCTAATATTAAATCGATGGAGTCCACATATGGTATAATTGTTGGAGATGCTTTTTTCAAAGGGCAAATTACTACGGATATAGTGAGGTTAGATAAACATTTTCGTAGAATCTGGAGATCAAAATTAAGTTTAGATTCTTATCCGTTAGACCTTAAACAACTTTGTGAAGAGCTTCGTAAAGAATTTCGCAACGATAATTCTCTTAAAGTTCAAGAAAAGGAATATTTAGAAAGTAAGCTTCTAGAATATCAAGATAAGTTTAATCTGGAAAACCAAACTGGTGTAAAAAGATTATGTGAAGATTGTAATAATTCAACATACGCTACTCAGTTCTGTGAATTTTGCATTCGGAATTATTTAATGCAAAATTTTGACAAATGGGATTCTGGAAATGATAAAATTAATAAAATAATTCAAGAGACGCAAAAGAATGTGGTCTGTCCATATCAGGTTGTAGAATGGATTCCTTATGAAAATTTTGACAATGTAAAGATGCTTAATAAAGGTGGCTTTTCAACAGTTTTTACGGCGACTTGGAAAAATGGATATTTTAACAGATGGAATTCTATAACAAAATCATTAGAAAGACGTGGTGAACCGCAACAAATAGTTTTAAAAGAATTGTATTCTAGAAAACCAAATGACAGTTGGCTTAATGAGGTAACAAAGATTCTTTCGTATTAATTATTAATAATTTAAATTAATTATTGTCTATTTACTAAATAATAGATAACTTCCCATTTCTCAATCGACAAAATAGCTCAATACATTCTTCCTTGCTACGGAATAACAAGGAATTCACAAACTAAAGAATTTATGTTAGTCTTAAATATAATGGAACAAAATTTACAAGATTATTTAATTTTCAATCAAAATATTGAATGGGAGCAAAAATTCGATATTATTTATGAAGTAACAGCTAGTTTAAACGAGATTCACTACAAAGACTACATCCATGGAGATTTGCACGCAAAAAATATCTTAATTCAAAATAATCTAGCACTTTTTGTTAGCGATTTGGGGTTTTGTAGGCCTGCTGATATTATTTCGATTTCAGAAAAGATATATGGGAATCCTCCCTACATCGCTCCTGAAGTTTTATGCGGTGACCCATATACCAAAAAAGCAGATATCTATAGTTTAGGAATAATCATGTGGCAAATTGCAGCTGAAGTACCACCATATCATGACATTAATCTAAAAGAGAAGCGCGTTCAACGTCTTTTCGCAGAAGCAGTTATAGGTGGAATGCGTCCAGATATCAACATAGGAATACCAGAAAAATATAAAATTTTAATGCAACAATGTTGGGATGCAGATCCGGTTAAAAGACCAGATACTTTAACAATTTGGCAAAAAATTCGTGAATTACGACGAGACTTTATCGATAATGGGAATAGGTTTTTTGAAAATGATATTTTAAACATTTCTAAGGACCATATTATTTTATCCAAAGATCAAACATTACAATCAAGAATGTCTACGTCTTGTATTCTTGCGCCTTTTCAAGATTCTTCAAAACCTATTAATGTTTCGCCGGGTCAGTATTATTTTATTTAATTAATTTTTAAATTTATTATTTATTATTAACATTTGTATAAATTATTTTATTTATAGAAATTAGCAATCTATTTTATTTAAATCTTAGTAAGTATAGTTATATTAATATTCAAATTAATTATTAACGCTTTTTAAAATTTATCATTTTCCTATTTTAGAACATTCCAATTAATGGATTAAAAAATCTAAAGCCTTGATTTAATAATTAATTATTTCATTGTTTATATTTTAGTATTAATATATACATGCGCATGGCTATAATTACTATAAACTAATTCGCAAAAATATAAAAATATTACGCTCTTACGTTCACTTTTTCTTTATGGTTTTGAGGTTATTGTTTGACCAATTTGAATTATTGGAAAATATTTATTCGCATCGACTGTTTTGTAGGCTTGAATAATACACATTAAATTTATTGTACAAAAAATTTTTAAACAATCTAATTATTGTTTTTATATAATTTTGTACCGTTGCGGCTTCTCCGGACCCGTTTCTCTCTCGTCAGTAGTTTAATGTTCTTTATTTAAGTTTTTAATGTTAATTCTGTGTACAACCACAAGTATTTGTTCGAAGTTGATCTATGATCAGATTCTATGATCGTATACTCATCTATGGTTTACTTCTACTGCAATGTTAATAATAACCTTTACTCAATTATATACATGTTGATTTTAACCGTAGAACTTCCCTAAATATGTTCCATGTAAATTACTATTAAATCATGTCTGAATGGTGTTAGATCATTAGCCGAGTTATTGTAATCACATGATGCAGGGGCAACATTAATATCCGATTTCAATTCAGGGTTCGATTCCACGTTCAATGTAAATTTATTTCCATAATGTATTATTATTTAATCCTTTGTAGTATATAACAACAAATGCTTTTCCAGAAATAAAATTTCAGTACTATATCATTGTAATATATAACTCAACATAACACCTAGAAACTTTCTACAATGTCTTATGTTACTGATATGTATTTCATACAAATATACAATGGTACTCAAATTATTTGAAATTTTTCTCAAAATATATAACTTATTTAAATTAAATAAAAATTTAAATTTAATGCCTGAATACTATAAAAGAATTTTTACTTAGAACTATTTTATAAGTTATATTATTATTATTATTATTATATATTAATTTTATAACTCAATTTTCATAAAATTCAAGTTTTTATATATGCTTTTTGGTGTTCCAAATGGGTTGGGTCAACCCAAAACTCAACCTAATCTCAACCTGAAATTTTATATTTCGGGTTGGGTCAAAATCAGGTTTGACCCATTCAATATTTTAGTCTGAGTTTAAAAAAAAAATTGATAAGAACTCGCTCTATAATCACTATAGCCCACATTGATCTTATTTACAACCTACAGATCTCAGCATATCTTTGATATCTATATTTTCTATGGTGCTTCTTTTACTTATATTATCCTTGATTCTATAAACTGAATTGGTACCCTCTAGGTTCACATATTTAAAAATCTTTTTTTTCTTTTCCTTAGTCATTTATACAATTAATGTGCTCTTTTATAATTATTCTCTTTCACCAAATGAAACTGAAAATTCTTTTTTGCTTGAGTCCAGTTTCAATAATTATAAGATAATGATCCATGAATTTTCAAATTCAACTGTTAAAATGAACAAAAGGATAATTTTAGTGATTTTTATGTGAATTTATAATTGTAAACATATATTCTTACATTATAGCTTCCATTCCGACATTATCAGTTCTTGAAATGCATGAAAAAGTTGTAATCAACTTGTAACAATTTTAACTTCTTCTGATGAAATTGCTATTGTATGTATTTGATTTAAGTTATAGTATAGGTGACAAAGTATTTTTTTAATCAAAATTTTAATTTAATATACATAAGATATGAAATTTAGAGAAATGTGTTTCCATGTCTATATTTCATAGTTATCATGAACAAATATTGTGTACTACATGGAGTTTAGATAATAAAGATTTGGTTTTTATGAATAAAAATAACACGATATATTTTGGCTAGGCCATCTGAAAATATTTGTGGATTTTTGACTGATATTTAAATTATTACAATAAAAATATCTATTTGTTCTTATATCATTAATTCCATTATATCAATTAATAATAATTATTACAAAACAGGCATGATATAAAAACCTTCCAATATTAAATCCAAAACAAGAAATTGAAAAATTTACCGCTATTAAGTACAACAATTACTTTAATTAATCAAATTATTTTATAATTATTTATATTATTAAAATAATAATATAAGCCAGACCAGATGTATAACAATCTTTAATGCACCTGCAAGTAAAGAAGCTTTCTGCAAAAATGGTCACCACAGGTGGTTATGTGTTAGTTAGCATGTGAGGGGCTACTGATACCAACTATAAGGCTGAGATGTATTGGTAAGTGAAAAATTCAAATTTATTATCAAGTGAAAACCTAATTAATCAATTTTTATTTATACAGTGAGACTATTGCATTCACAAAGCTGAGGCTTGTTTCTGAAGACCTAGAAATATTAGAGTTGTATTGTTCTTGGGCTTTTAACTTGAGAAAGTGGAGGCTTATAAACAGGTTGCTATATGATAAATTAATGTAAAACTTAATATTTCAATAATAAAATTTAATTCATATTTGAATAATTTTTTTACTAACATAAAAAAAACTCTTCCACTATTCCCTTCTGTACTTGAAAATTTTCTTTTTAGGAAACTTTTGAGTTGTTTACTTTTTTTCATTTTCCCCTTCTTTATATACTCTTCTTTCTCCTTTTTTACTCTTTCCTCTTCTTTCTACAAATCTTTATTTACATTATATTCCTTTCTTTTTTTCTTTTTTCCTCTTTCTGCCAAAGTTAGATTTTTTCTTTTCCTTAAAGTTTTTCCTCTCTAGGTCACTCTTTCTTTTAAAATACTGCTTTTTACCTTATCTCTCCTCTGGTCTATTGATTCCTTTCTCTCAAGAATCAATCAAGAAGCAATAACTTCTCTCAAAATATAGACTTTGGAAAAATTTTTTTCTTCTGTGGTTTTTTTTTTTTAAAAAAAAAGAACAGATAGTTTACTTCTTTTAAAAGATCAACATAACCATAATTTCTATATCTGGTATTGTTTACTTGTTAATGGTTAGACTAAATACATCTAAGAAGCTATTGTACAACTATTGTTATCTAAACTTCCAGGAAGTTACACTTTGTTATATCTAATAATATGATACCCAATATCAATGTAAAAATTCTATATATGCCAGGCTAGTGGCTGGAATATCTAATAAGATAACATGTAATGACTAGAGATTCTAGTTATCTCTGCAAGCAAAGCTGGTAATAACAACAAAAGTTCTTCGCTTACCTCTTAACAATGTAAATCTTTGTATATAGTTAAGTACAATATCTATAAGAAATTTCATTACTACTATTACTATCATAACTACTCTATTATCTGGACACTTCTGCTACACTTGGAAAGTGAATAGGTCAATTCCCATGTAAATTGGAGGCTAACCTGTAAAAAGTAATTGCAGTGCCTTTATGCATTAATCAACTTCTTTGCTTGTTATACATCAAACCAAAGCTGAAAAGCAAGTATGCAAATCCTAATTATAACTTGGAAACCAACTTATATATTTGGCTGCAGCACCTTCATATAATTAGATACCATATAAATATGTCAGGCCTGGGTTGGCCACTACTCAAGAGCTTATAGAATTTTTACAGTTTTTTTTTATTACTTGAGTGATTAGTTAAACTAAGGTTAAATAACTAATTTATTTGTGTTACGCATAGACTCTTCTTAGCAAAGAGAGATGTAGTTCAACCTTCTATAATTATAATATTTCTTTTAGTAATCCCTTATAAATAAAGAAAAGACCGATATTATTTTAGTTTTAAAAAAAAATTTTTTTTTACTAACATATATAAAATTTAATAAATTGTTTAATTGTAAATAAGAACACTAATGATGATATCAAAGATATCTGTAGAAAAAATAAATCAAAAAGTAACTAGTAATAGAAAATTAGATAAGTAGCAAGAAATAATATTAATATAAAAGCAAAAATATTTATATAAATACAAACTGTTTAAGAAGTTTCAGTTATTAGTATTACTTGTAGTATATAAATTAATATCTTATTATTATATTATTTTGAAGTATTGTGCCACTAAAAATTTGATTATTTTCTAATGCTTTAATTAATCAAAAACATATTGCTTTATTTATTTTATTATAATAATAAATTTTGTTTTTTTAAAAAAAATTTTTTTCTAAAATTGCAAAAAAAAAGTTTTTAAAATTGCATAAAAAAATTAAAATTGCAAAAAAAAAAAAATCTAAATTTATATTTCAAAATCTATTAATAATCTTTAATATTTTTTTTTTGTATTCTACCAATTTTTTAAACACAAATATACTTTTATAACATTCCCACTTAAATTACATCTTTTTGATATAATAAGATCTGTTTCTTCAAAAAAAATTCTTTCAATTAATATACTAATAGCTATTTTAAAAAATATTAATAATTTTATTTAATATAAAAAAAAATAATATTACCTGGTACTGCAAAAAAATCTTGGAACTATTTTTGCAATATTTGAAAATTCTGTTATATGCAACTATAAATTAAAAATATTTTAATAAATAATTTAATATTTTATTATAAAATTTAAATTAATTACCTTTCACTAAATTAAAACAGTGGTATTTTTATCAAATGATAATACATATGATATATTTAAATATATATCAACTTTACCTATATATTCAACTTTATAGCATTTGTAAATATAAGTAGTCAACTTATTATCTTTATCATTTTGATAATGTAATTCTTCTTTTATTGCTGAAACATATTTTTTATAATAATATAAAATAAAAATTGTCTTCATATAAGTAATATAATATTTTTTCTAATTTTTTTCATAATAATAATTAAGTTTTAATCTTGAATCCTAAACCAAAAAATAAAATAATAATAAGTAAAAATAAAAAAATAATATAATATATATTAAAAATAAATTATATACTTGTAGCAATAATATAAACAAACTCTTTGGTTTTTATATAATATTGTTGCAATTTATTAATTATATTTAATAAATCTGAATTTTGATTATTTTCTTTTCAAGTTTATCTATTAAATAATTAAAAATTGAAATTGAAACTGTTAAAGTTGGATAATATGCTAAGCTTGTATACATTGTAGCACAAAACAAGTATTAAATTATATTATTTAATATTATAATTAATATAAATTAAATTTTAATTATAATTTAATTATAAATTTTCTTGCCTTTAACAAATTATAAATTTTTTCTAACTTTTTCCAATTAATATCTGATAATAGATATTGTTTTAAATCTTTATCTATTAATAATATAGCTTCAAGAGACTAAATAATAAATAAAATTATTAATTATTATATAATATATTATAAAATTATTAATTATTATATAATATATTATAATAATATCTAATATTTTTTACCTTATTAAGTATTAATATATGTTCAATTATTTCATAAGTTGAATTCCATCTTGTTTTTACATCAATAATTAGTTCCAAACTTTTTTGATTATAATAATCACAATATTGAACTAATTTTTTTTATCTTTGGAAAGAAGTATAAATTGCTATAACTAATTTTCTATAACAATACTATTGGTGAAGTGAATAACACAAGGTGTGTCACATAAGTGGCACTAATAAGCAAATGGAAAGAGCAACATTCTAGGAATACAATGGCCTAATCTATGTCTCTTTAGGACATTTGGAACCTGAAATATCTTGAATTAATGATTCTCTATTATACCTAGAACATGTGACATATACAGGTGATATTTAGTATATGGCACATGACATGTGACGTCCAATTCCAAAAGGTATTTGATATTATAATAGTATAAGTTTACAAATACCAATAGTTCTATTTTGTTTCACTTTTAGTTTATCTAATTATTAGTAAGAGATTTTAAAGGTATTGGGATAATTAGGATGAAATACTGGTTTATTATTTTATTGTTTCACTTTATATTACATGTATATATTTTTTGGAAAACCAATAAGATTATATGTACTATTTTAGACTTGTATTTCTATTTTATTTATTTATATATATTAGGAAAACATGTATATAAGGAAGTATTTTTTCCTTTGGAAAATAACAGAGTTGCCTAGTTTCTTTTACATTTAATAAAGTTTTTCTTTATTAATTATAAACAATGCTTTGTTTATGACTTCTTTAACATAAAATATTATATTTTCAAAGTTAAAATTATATATATAAATATAATAATTAATTAATTAATAAATATTTATTTATTTAATTAAAATTTATACTTATCTTATATATTATACTTCCAGCATTTGTCTTATTATTATCTTCATTATTTTTTGTAGTAATTTTAAGTGAATTAAGAATAGATTAAATTGCAAGATTGATAGTATAGGCAAGGCATCATACCTATTAATTTTTTTGATCAAAATTAATATTTTTTGCTTGAAATATATTGGTAAGTAATTTCCTAAAAGTGGAATTATTTGATGTATTATCTGTTGTTATAGCCAAAATTCAAATTTTAAATAAATATTTTACCTTAGTCAAAATTCCAAATTCCAGATATGATTTTTCAAATACTTTTTTAAGATTTTCTTCAGAATAAAATCCAAAAAGTAATTAAAAATTAAGTAATATTGAACACATATTCTATTTATAATCAATCCAATAAGTTATAATATTAAAAAATAGAAGTTGATTTCTCAAAGTCCATGTATTCAATGTAAAAGAAATTTTTCTGACATATTTTGAAGTAATTCTTATATATAATTATGTTCTTCTATTATAAAAAACTCTTTCCTAAAACACACTCTTCCCGTCAATCAATTTTTTGCTCAAAAATTTCCTTATTTGGTAACAAGCCCTCTCAAGAAACTTTACAACCCAAAGCACTTCCAAGTACTCTCACTTGCTAACTAACTCCTACCATGGAGCACGCTACAACAAACAGTAACAAAAAACAGTTCCTACATGCCACTATTCATCAGGACTGGAATCAACTTTTTCAAATTTACTACCTTGACCTCAGCAACAATAAAATTATCCGA
>CAJVPV010000309.1:0-23845 GCA_910591835.1 Acaulospora morrowiae
AAAAAATTCCTTTTTTATTCCTTTTTCCCCTTGCGTAGTTACTACAAGAGGGGGTGACACAATTTGGGTTTATAGTCATGACTGCAGAGGTGATCTGCAGGTTTTGATCCTGCTGGAAATCTGGAATCTTAATTCCATCCACTAGGGGAACACATTATCACTTCTATAAATCGCATCTAGAGGCTTTGGCTAAAGGTGAATGAGTTGGGTCAGGGAAATTTATACTTTATATGGATTCTCAACTTGTAATGGTTCTTTATGATTAAATAAATAAACGACACCAACCTGATTGCAGGATTAAAAATATATATATATATATATATATAAAGGAATATAATAAACATGTTAAAATATTTAAGTATTTTTAGTATATTTTAGTATAATAAAAATAACAAGTAATAGCAAGTAATTATCAAGTATAATATATTGTAAATAATAAGTATAAAGTTATATAAATTTTAAGATATAAAAGGTATAAAAATAAGATAATAATATAAAAAAATAGGAGATAAGAAGAATAAGTACTATGTATTAAAAAAGCTATCTACCTGAAGAAGGTCACTCACTAATCAAGAAGTGATCATACAAAAGATTACTATTCATGATATAAGATTGATAGATTGATATGTATCATTATCAAACTTAAACCAAATATACATATCTCTTTTAAGAAGAAATCATTTCTTATCATTATACAGCATGGGAAAAACAAAAGTAACAGACTCACTGTGTTTTACTATAATAATATTGTTAATATAATTATATTGTTGATATATTGACATATTAATATTGTTGACTTGCTTGTATTGTTAACATGTTTATATTTTGATTTGTGATATAAATTGCTTGATAAGAATAAACTAATTTTAGTTTTTTCAGATCAGAAAGATTTTTTTTGTATAACTTGAATAATTGATATAGTTAAGTTTGTTATTTGTTTATTTTTTAAATTCTTTTGATCTGGATTCCTTTAGAGAAAGTTTAGTATCCTCTTGTTTTTTGTTTGATAGTGAGGTTGCTTGATTTATTAGGTGAAATCTGGCCAGCAAAAATTCTTTTAGTGTCTAGAGAGATATAGAATCTTGTATATAACTGGTTAGAAACTAGGAGGATTAATACTAACTTTTTCTTTAAGCTTACTATGAATTATATGCTTTTTCTTGTAATAAATTTTATCTTATCTAAAAAGACAAGCAAGCAAAAAAATATTAGTAACAAAAGAGATTTAACAAATATGATATCTTTGTTAATAATTGATTTGTATTTGTTGGATCCTTTGAATTTCTTTAAAGTAAAGATAATATTTATTCATGTATGTTTTTAAAATTATTAAAAAAGGCAATTTTTAAGAATTTAGATTTTTGCAAAAAAAGTTTTTTTTTTTTAACTTTGAATTTTTATTAAATAAATAAATAATAAATAAAAAGTAATTTTTTAATTAAAAATTTTTAAATATTTTAAAAAAATATTCTATAATTTAAAAAATAATTTAAATATTTTTTATTAACTTTATTAAATAAAATTTTAATAGAATTTTTATAATAAATGATTTTTTGAAAGATTTTTTCTATAGGTAAACATTATTTCTTTATTTGATATTGTATATAACAAGATATATATTGTAAAAGAAATAATATCTCTTATATACATAAAGTAGCAAATTAAATACTAGCTTGTTTATACATATATATTTAACTAATATTGAAAAAAAATTCAAAACAATACTATATACTAGTTGTGTTTAAATAATAGTTATGCCTATCTACTTAAAAAATTTATAAAATCTTTTTATTTTTTGAATATAAAGTAATTAAAAGAAAAAAAAAAAATAAATGTTATCAAAACCAAATCTAAATCAAATAGACAATAAAATTTATAAGTAAAAAACCAATTATTTTTTCAAAAGAATCTCTAAACAGGCCTGTTTTTGTTTTATCTCTTTGATTCTTTGATTATCATAAAGAATAAAATATATATGGTATTGTTTATTGTTATAGTAATAGTTATTGTTATTGTGTTGATATGTTTAGTAATTAGTGTAGTAATTGGTTTTAATTGTCAATAGTGTGATTTTATTTTGGTTGTTTTTACTAAAAATAGTTTGTTTATATTAATCATTGTGTAATATATTGATAGTATAGATTTGTTTTAATATTTAATAATATTTGATTGGTTGAATTTGAAATGATAATTAATTGACAAGAGTAAATTGATTATAGTTTTTTAATAAGAATTTTTTTAAGTAAGAATTTTTGATTTTTTATAATACAACAGTATATTATATGTTAAGCAATATTAAAAAATGAGTATTATATATATTGCTAGTGTTCCAAACCAATAGCATAAACAATTTTGATATAAAGTTTAATTATTTGAATAAAAAAAAAACTATTCAAAAAGAAAATTTATTTATTTAGTAAGAAATATATATTAATAAGAAATGAAAATATAAAGAACCTTAAGAAAAGTTTATAAAGAAGCAACTGCTATAGGCCTTCTCTCATGCAATCCAAGAAAAAAACAAGACTTTCAAATTTGTTTTTCTTTGACCAGAGATTTCATCTTGATATATCAGTATACTTCTTTAGTTTTCTTAAGATTTTTGTAATAAAAATAAGAAGAATATAAAAAACTTTTAAGTATTGAAACAAAAAAAAAAAAAAAAAAAATTCTTTCCTGTTTATTCAGATTCGCCTAAAATCTATAGTAAACAGCCAAGAGTTAGTCCAAAAGGCCTATTTACCATAAAAACATATAAGCCCAACAACTCCAGAAGCACAAGCTTGCCCGTTCCCAACTACTCACTACATCAGGCATCCAAAATGCAACAAAAACAAAAGGAAAACCAACAGCCAATCACACCTGAAGCGGATGAAAGCAAAGCACCCAGCTGGCCAGAAACTTTAGAAAAAGGAGTAGATACCACCTACACTTGGACGGAGGACATCCGCATGGACATGAAAGAGCCCCAATGGGCGTATACCTTACCAACATTTGGCAAATCAGATAAAGAAACAATGCTTACAAAACCCGGAAGTGAAATGGAAGAGACTTTACCTGACAACCCCAAGCCATCCAGACAATCTAGACAACTGCTAGGCCTGCCTGCAGACTGGTGTATCCAGTACAGCCGCTTCCACTACAAAATGGCCATACAGACAGAACACCTAACAGGCTCTATGGAGCAGAAACTCAAAATAGTTAAAGAAGCAGTCGCCTACCTGAACTCCTATATAGGCATCCGGGTGGCACAGCAACAGGGGGCAAAATTGATCATCACCTCCTTTGCTAATCAAAAATATGCACAAAAAATATGCAAAATGACAATCCAGCAAGGCAATGATCATCGCATGACAATCCTAGCTGACTTTAATCTGGCAGCAGCCAAAAGCAAATCTATTTGCATTTGGGATATCCCTTTAAATACCAATTAACAAGAAATTAAACAGAAACTAGCCACATTTGGGCAAATCCGTAGCCTAAAAATAAGCACTACAGGCATGTGGCAAAGTGCATTAGCCAAATTTGAAGAACAGGAAGACTATAACAAAATTGTGAAAAGATAGAATATTTCTTTTAAAGGAAAACTTTTGAGAATTTACCTACTTCTCAAAACCCATGAAACCAAGCTACTCTGAGACAGATACATCCTCAAACTCACAAACATCCCACCAGGTACCACTGGATATGACTTGCATGAAATAATTAACAATACTAAAGCAGTGTCATGTCACATCCCCCAGAACTGAAACTATATAAGAAAATGATTTGCTATTCTCAATTTTGTAACACTAGAAAAAAAAGAAAAAGCCAAAAACAAAAAGATATATTTAGGCAAAACATTACTACAATGGCATGAGATGGACAAGAAACTCTGTGCAATCTGTAACTCATCTGATTACTTGGTAATACAATGCACAATCAATGCCAAGCATCAATAAAAATAACAAGCACTTAGAGAAAAAGCAAAAAGATACAAGGTACTTTATCAACATTTCAAACCTGAAGAAACAACACAAATCAGAAAAATTGCAAACCAGCAAGCTAACAAAACAGGAAACCATGATCAGCTCAGAGCTCAGGGACAATTTAACAAGGCTACCAGCCAGTTTTCAAACAAAGGATCATTTGCATACATTGCCAAACAACTTCTTAACAAATTACCAAACCTAACAGCAGAGAATCCAGTAGCAATGATCAATCTCCAGTCATTGCTGACAGAAGTTCTTAAGGCAGTCCAAATAATAGGAGCAGAGCTGAAACAAATCAAAGAAACAATCACTGATCTCAATACCAGAATCAAGAATCTAAAAGACTTCGCATACTTTTACACAGTATACAATAAAGAACAAATGGAAACAGCCATCGACACAGGCAAAGAATATCTAAATCAAAACCCACCATGGTCAGAAACCCTAGAACCTAGAAATTTTAATTACCAATGGAAAAGACAAGCATCAAGCCCAGCAGTAGACAGCTCAGACATCAAGAAACAAAAATTTAACCTCAATATAAGGATAATAAACATTGACAATACCTTTCAAGATGTAGTAGGCACATTTAACCAACTTATCAATATTACAACAAACACAAATTCTCACCCAGATAAGTAACAAAACTAGATCTAACAAGAAACAATTCAAGAAGTCAACATCGACACATACTAGAAACAACTCACTTGACAATAATCCACCCTTTATTAACAGACTATCACATCATGAAAAATTCTAACACACAATGTTAGAGGACTTAATGATCCTACTAAACAACAAACAATACTCACATACTGCACTCTTAGAAATATTGACATTGCTCTTCACACAAAGACACAAATACAGAATGAGAATCACAAATACTGGAAATACTCAATATACAATATAACTTGGAGCCATAACAACAAAGGAGCCGGAGTCGCTCTCCTAATCAAAAAAAACATTGGTAAACACATAGAAAATATCACAGAATATCCAGGGAGAGTAATCAGCGCCAACTTGTAATTCAAGGGAAAAAAATACATTGGCATCATAGGAGTATATATACTAGCAGGAGATGGCCAAGAGAAGAGAAAAGTGAATAAATGGATAGAAAATGAAATCCTAAAGAGATATGGAAAGAATTGGAAAACAATTATTCTAGGGGATTTCAATTCAGTAGCAAACCCACAGACAGATTAACAATCAACAGTCAGCAAAAAACACAACTCCCAACTTCTCACCTCAACAGCACTTCAGATTCTACAAAACCTGGACTACACCAACTGCTACAGGACCCTTAACCCATTCAATCCAGAATTTACCTGAAAGAACTCTAGAAATGCAGCATCAAGACTAGATTACATTTGAATATTTGACCACAATGATCGGTATCCAATAGAAGCAAAAATCAGCTCAGAAGTTATAATAACAAACAGTAATCACATTATTATCCAAATAACCATTGCTATTTCAAATCTCTTTGAAGTCCCAAAAACAGAAACAAACAAACAAAAAGAAACCAGATACATCACAATAGGAGCATTAGACACTGGAAAAACTTCCAAAAAGAACTTCACCAAACTCTTCTATATCAAAATGAACACATGAATCTGAACAGCATCTTCTTTAACAAACTTTGAAATAGAACATAGGCAGCTATCAACAAAGTCAGATCCAATTATCTTTCCAAAATAAAGACCAGAAGAAACAGAAGGAACACCACAACCGACAAGGAGCTGGGCCCAATAGAAAAAGAAACAATCAAAATCAGAAAACTATACAGCAAGGAAAAACAATATTTCAAACACAACATTAGACCTCTACAGATAATAGCAAGTATACGCAAATCAATTCAAATAATTAATCATACAACAGCTACCATTCAAGAACCACCATGGCAGAGGATAAATCATCAAATACCAATGGCAAAGACATGGCTCGAAGAAGTCAAGCTGCTCTGAATGACAACATATAAAAGCCTCAAGATATTGACAAACCAAAAAATTCAAGAGAAAATACAAAAGGATACAGAAAAAAGACACCTACATCTTTCAACAAACAAAAAACAAATGATTTGCTTAATCCTCCAAAAAAAGAACAATAGCATCTGGTTTGAGAAAATAATCACCCAAGAGGATCCCCCTTCAGTAATAATGGATCCCGAAGAGATCAAGCAGAAGATAACAAGACATTTCAAACAACCCCTGAACAATACACTGTCTATAGAAGAAAATCTGAACAAATAGAGACAGGACTTCCTTTCAAAAGTAGAGATTTTGGACAACTGGTATGACACATGCTCCCAAGAGATCTCTTTCACAAAAGTAAAAGAAGTGATCAAAAAAGCCAAAGCAGAATCAGCACCCAGGAAATCCCAGATAAACTATACAATACTCAAACACATTGGTCCCACAGGTCTCACTAGGCTAACAATACTCTTCAACTGGATCCTTCAGACAAAAGAGATTCCAAAGAAATGGCAACATAACCTCATCTACCTAATTCCAAAAACCTCAAACTGACAGCATAACCTCAATTCGACCAGACCCATAGCACTACTGGAGACAATCAAGAAAGTATTCATGAAGATCATCAACAATAGACTCACACAAGTACTAACAACACACTGAATCCTATCACCTCTTAACTGGGCAGGACTCCCAGAAAGAGGGATACATAAACCAATAATGATTATTAACCACATCATGGAAGAAGCAAGAGAAGCAGAAAAAGAACTTTGGATGCTCAGCCAAAACATTAGCAAGGTCTATGAC
Organism: Acaulospora morrowiae; assembly: GCA_910591835.1. Taxonomy (NCBI): domain Eukaryota; kingdom Fungi; phylum Glomeromycota; class Glomeromycetes; order Diversisporales; family Acaulosporaceae; genus Acaulospora; species Acaulospora morrowiae. Next base: position 6,749 of record CAJVPV010000309.1, read on the forward strand.
TCAATGGAATATACAACACTTAACAGAGCAATGAATCACATCAAAATTCCACATTCTATCCAAGAGATAATTATGAGTTACATCACAAGACAAACCACTCAAGTAATCATGCAGCATGGGCTCACTGAATCCTTCCAGATTGAACAAGGAATAGATCAAGGTGATACAATATCTCCTCTTCTCTGGCATATCTACTACAACCCACTTATCACAAGAATGGAAAAATCAAAGTTGGACTACAAAATGGATTCTAAAATATTCACCACATGTTTTGGACAATGGAATAGACACACAATACACATATTATCAGTCTCATATATGGACGACACAATATGGTTCACAAACTCGAAAAAAAATATGCAGAAAATCACAGACCTGATAAACAACTATGCGAACATCACAGGCTTAAGGATATACATATTGCTGAAATTTGTAGATCCTTGACACAATTGACGCAATTATTTGAGTCACTATTAAAACATATAAATAATTGAGTCATGACGCAATTATTTTTGAGGATTTTGGGAATTGAGTCAACAGCAAAATAATTTACGCCACATGTATACTTAAGGATCAACCTTAACAAATCAATACTATTGACTATTAACAATACTCAATGATCCATCATCCAATTCCAAGCAAAACCAATCTCAGCATAGAGCAAAGAAACAGCAATCAGAATTTTGGACACATGGATAACAAGTACAGGATTCAAAAGATACCAAAAACAACTAATAAAGGACAAACCATCTTTCATAATGAGACAACTACAATTCAAAAAAATTACAGATAAACAATGCAGATACATTATCAATCAAGTGCTAACTTCTGCACTAGAATATCTAATCTAGGACACGATCTTATCCCAATAAGAATGTAATATAATCAACAGCAAAATCATAATACTCTTCAAACACAAATTAGCTCTTCCAACAATGGCAATCAACAATGAAATTTATCACCACACAAGATATAAAATCTTCAACATATATAACAGACAAGTCAAACTAATAACCACAAGATGGCTTCAGGATATCAACAAAACAAACATCACTGAACAAATTACAAGAACAAGGTTACAGCATCTACAGAACTGGGCATGGACCACCAAAGATATCTGCATGCTGAATACATTATCACAACGGCTTCACGTAAAAACCTAACAGCACAGATCCTAAACATATTAAAACTAAACAACCTTCAGATAAGGGTGACGGCAGTACACAAATTGACATCACCTCTACCTTGAAACAACTGGACACCAATCAAAGAACACATGATATACGAATGATATGACAAAAACAAAAACAACCTAAGAAAACACAATCTCTTCTACCTGGAACAAATAATGAACACTACTAACTCTCACTGCATTACATGGACACATTTCAAAATCAGAATAGGAGCAAAATATATAGGACGCAAACCCAACTGGTTTGAGAAGATTATCCAACAACAAGAATATAATAACATCTCCTCCTTTAGAACAACAATAAACATATTTGCTACCTGTAATCTGGCAAACCAAGAGAATATTTGAAAACACATATATCTCTGCTATTATTAATCAAAGCATATATATAGAAAAGATAAACAAATGGGCCAAGGTTCTGAAAAACTTATTCAAAGCACAGCACTTCACACAAATAGCAGACAACTCACCTATTGAAAAATGCAAAAGATACAACATGGATATAGGAGAGAAAACAAACACATGCATTAGAAGAATACAACTGAAAGAGGTGATCACACTCCCAGTCAAAACAACAAAAACCAGTTTGAAACCTTTCAACTAGATAATAGGAAACCTTTCACGAATACAAACCTCACCAAACTCGATCAGACAGATGCATATATGGAGCAATTCAACACCAGATGAGGACAATGTAATTCATATAGAAATCAATAACAGTAGCAGCAAATCAACAACAAACATATCGAACCTGAAGACACTAAAACTGCAAAGGCCAATATAACAAGAATTAAAACATATCCAAGAACAAATACAAGGTTGGAAATTCACAGAGGTATATACAGATGGATCCATGGAGAAATATAACAACAATTAAGTAAAAATGGGAGTAGAAGGCATAATCATTAACAGGAAAACACTTGAAGAAATAGAATTCAAAGGCAGATGTGAAGGTTTCCTATTATCCACAAGAGCAAAGTTAATGGCAATACTAATAGCAATAACACTTCTCAATCCAAAAACAGAAATAATCATATTTATAGACAGCCAATGTGCGATTCAAGCAATACAATCAGAAACTACAGTGAAACAAAAAGTAGCGAAAGGAACAAATATACTTATAACAACTCTCATCCAGGAGAAGATTAGAGACAGAATAGCAACAACAACATTAAAAAAGATTAAAGCATATACAGGGGAAAAATACAATGATTGTGCAAACCAGCTAGCAAAGGAAGGCAATGAGCTTGACTATATACATATCATAGGAATAAACTGTCAACACATAAAAGAAATGATAGGAATGCTACAATGGAATAGTAAAGACCTGGACATAGGAACCAATGGATTCATAAAGCAATAACAAAACAGCAAGTGGATCAGTACATGGGCAACACAAAGAAGACATAAAGCATGGCTAAATACAGGTTATGAGAAAATGATAGATTGGAGAAGGATGTGGGCAAGCCTGTTATTATCAAAGATTATAAGCTTTCACACCAACCAACAAAACCATAACAATAGAGGGTTCAGATATAAACTAATTAATAAAGAGCTTCCCATCAAGGACAAGCTGAATGAGAGAAGACTAGATATATACAAGGATAAAATATGCCCTTGGTGCAACAGATGGGAAATCACAAAACACGTATTCAGTGAACACTACAGGAAAGAGATTAGAACTACATACCTACAAATATTAAAAGAAGAAATAGCAAGCAGAATAGAAACACAAGAAAAAAGAAGAAATTAGAAAGAACAACTCGAATTCATTATCAACGACTCAGAAAAAACCATCAGGTTTATAATCAAGGAAATCTATGAAAAGGATCTTACTAAGCTGGTGAGACAGATCAATGGAAAAAAAATTAAAAATATACTAAGAACAGTTACAAACAGAATGACAGAGGAACTCCAAAAACTCTGGATCCATAGATGCAATAGATTTCAACAATGGGAAAAAGAAGAAACATAAGCAAAAAAGAAAAAAAGGAAAAAAAACAAAGACTTCAAGTCGATACCCAAGCTATACACACAAGACAACACAGGTCACCACTTGAAAAAATGAAAGAAGCAAGAAGACTACAAGGAAAACTCTTAGAAAACTGGCTTGACTGGGGAAAAAACATAATTAATTTCAATTTCTTTTATTATTCATACAATAACAATACTAACAGAGCCCTAGCACATTAGCCTTGACATACACCACAAGGTAAGTTAATAGCAACAAGCCAATATGGAGTTAAATTGATATAGCAAAACATGCATCTAGAATAGTTTATAGATAGTAAGTCTTGTAACAAGCAATACACATATAAACTAAATAAAATATGTTGGGCAAGATCTCACTAGTTGAAAAAAAAAAAAAACTTTTGAGTATTGAAAGACAAATTTTTTAAAAAAATGTTATATATATAAAAGAGTTTTTTTTTTCAAAATAAATAATTTTTTTTTTTTTTTATAGTTGAACAGCATTAGATGCAAGTCTTTATTGATACTAAACATATCTATACAATACATCAAACATCTTTTGTAACAGTTACACTATAGCTTAATGCTAGTCTATCAACTACTTTTGTCCGTTAATATTAATCTGACACTCTTGAAGTATTTTTTTACATCTTTGGGGGACCTATCTAGGAGGGGAATTCCTATCACTAGTTTAAACCACCTAACCTACCAGTTCAATTTTTGTGCAGAAACAATGGGGTACTACTAACTATTCTCTATAAGTAACTTATCACTATACACCTTTTCACTCACATAGCTAATGCAACAAAGGGACTTCATATAGGTCTGTACTCCCTAGTGAATGCTCCAAACCTATTATCCTCTGGTTAACTATCAGCTACCAAACCTAGGGGTTCTTTTCGACCAATTGGGATACAACTCTGCAGGGACACATACAGATCAGACTGGTGTGACCACTATGTCCAAGGTTCCTGTCTTTTAGTAGATATATCCAGAGGGGCTGGTTAGTGTTAGCTGCCAAATCTAGGGACATGAATGCCAAGCAGGACGCAACTCCTACAGATACAGTAAGCTGCCAGAGGTCCATGTACATAAGACGTTAGTGTCAGTTTAGTGTGCATCTTCAAAGTTGTCTTATTCGGAAGTTAGCAGAATGAAATTTCTCGCTTGGGTTGGTTAAAATGGAACACAGCCCAGTCTGTGCATCCAAATGTATGGTTGGTTCTTGGCTTCTGTCAGATGATCATCGTACCACTTCCAGACAATCATCCCACTATGCACCTTTCTTGGAGATTACAATTCCAATATTCTATGGATCAGTGCGCGAATGACTTCCTATGGGAAACAGGGCTTTATAGGTTATAGCCTCAGATACTATTTTTTATTTGGTTCAGTTGCCTTTACCTGGAGTTGAACTAATATCTTGTGATCTGATCTGTGAAGTGTTAACCATTACACTATGGACCCACAGGTCCAAAATAAATAATTTTAAATTTTGTTTTTAAAATTTTAATATAAAAAATTATATAAAATTTTGTATATGTTTAAAATAAAAAAATTATTTTACTTTTAATATTAGTTTAAATTAGATTATTTAACTATCAATTTACAGTTAATTAAATTCAAATTTATTAATAAAAGTTTATATCAAAATTTTGTTATTTAATTCAATTTATGCCATTCAGCACTTAAAAAATATACAATAATTTGACAAAAAATAATATAACATTTGACAAAAAATAATTATTTGACAATAAAATTATTTGGCAATAAAATATTTTTAGTTAAAATAAATTTTATTATTTAACTATAAAGTTGACAAAATTATTTAGTATTATATACTTCAGTAAAATCAAATTATATATTTTTAATAAAAAAATTGCATTTATAATAATATTTGGTAAAATTTAATTAATACTTAATAAATTTATTAAAAATATAAAAAATATATAATTTAAAATAATTATTTATTAATTATTTATCAATTGATACAATATCAAAATTTTTGGTTTAGTATTTTTATATAAAAATTAATACCGAAATCAAAACTGATCAGAACCCTAGTTATATAGTATAACTGTTTTACCAATAGAAGAAGTAACATATAATTTATAACCTGTGGGTCAATAGTACAGTAGGTAATGCTCCCAGGTCACCAAATGCATATCTCTAGTTTAATACTTACAGAAGGCAAAAAAGCATATTTACCTTTATATGTAAGTTTACTGAATATCCTGCATATGTCATATCCAATAATCCTGAATCACATCCAAATTTAATTAGCTGTATGAAGATGAGATCTTTAATCTTTCTGACAATTGTAGGCTGAAAATAGGTTGAAGCATAGAAGGTTGTATAAGAAAAGGCTTCTAGTCTAATTTTGATAAAAGTCCACAAAATTTTAATTCAAATTGATGATGGTGGACTTTGTCACACAACCCAAAGAGATTAATACTAAACTGATCTATTCCAATCTGAAACTTGAGGATTTATCCCATAAGTGATGTTCATGTAAACTTAAATAGATCAAAAGGGCAAAAGGTTATTAGCCACAGAAGATAACAATCCAGACAAAAATCATTAAGATCAAGTGAGTCTGATGAGAATCATCAAGATTAAATCAGAATTCAAGCAAGGATACCAGTTTTACAAGTAATGAAAATGGTAATGCTATGCTATACTAGTAGTATATCCTGAGGATTAGTAATAACAAGTGATTGAAATGACTAGAATTAATCTTTATAATAATATTCTATATTATACTGTTCTTTGCAATATAAACTTAGTAGGTTAGGTGAGTTTTAAACTAGTGGTAGGATTTCTTTTTCTGCAAAAAGTTCCATTTGATATATAGGTATATCTTTGAATATTTAAATAAATACATAGTTGAATTATAAGTAATTGATATAGTTAGTCTTATAATAATATATGTACTAGATAATATTAATTTGTAGATTAGCTATAGAGACATAATAAGTATTCATATACCAACTGATTTTCAGTTAATTTGTAGAGACACTTGATGTTTGTTTGGATATATAAATATATTAATAAAGATCACATGACTTGCACATGTTTCACTTTAAAAAAAAAAGTAACATATGATTTATCACAAAATTTGGTCAAAAGAACTATAACTGCAATAAAAAAGAAATCCATGTAAAATATTGACATAATCAATTGCAGCAGAATTTATCTATATTATATGCACTTGAAGATTTAATAAAAAAAAATCAAAAAAAAATAATAGTCAAATTTTATTAGATGAAATAAATTATATTGATAAATATTTTAATTTAGAAGAAAATAATTGTAATTGACAATAAATTTTTATATTTTATTATATAATAAATTAATTAAAGTTATTTAAATTTAATAACAGACTCTTTTCGCTGATCCTTTTGTCAATCCAAAAAACAGATGTTTTCAAAAATTTTTTGTCTTTATAATAATAAAGTCTATATACTTTCCTTAAAAACAATACTGGTTCTAACCAGCCAAGCAAGTAAAAGCTACCACTTGTTTTGTTTTTCTTTTTCAAAACACTTTTCTTGTTTATTTTTACGACTAAATACAAGAAACCCACCTAAAAGATCCATGGCAAGAATACCTTTATAGGAAGAAAACTGACAAGAAAAAATACATTTCAAAGACCTTCAAATGATTCAAAAATCTAAAAAAACAAGAATAAAAAAGTCTCTGGTCTTTCTATCATCTCTTTGACTTCCTACTTTTTTTTTCTCAAGCGTGCTTTCTTTTTTTTGATTTTTCTGAGGAATTTTGCCTATCTCAATTTGATCTTGAATTTTTTGATTACACCGAATTTCCTGAAAGATGATTGATCAAGGTCACAGATTGGTTGATCACGTCAGCCACAGAAAAAGTAAACAAAACACATACTTCTCATGTGTTTCCAGTTGCACAACACTAAACTGATGATATAATTGGTTCCTGAAAGAGTTAAATGGTTTCAAGTTGAAGTTGTAAGAAAAAAAGAAGCAATCCCTTTTTTTGTTCCCATCCTTTTATTTTCTTTTTTTCTTTCTTATTTTAAGAACAGGAAGTAGCAACAAGGTCTAGGTCCTATCCCAATTTGATAACAAGTTGAAGTACCAATATCTATCTTGAAAATGGTTGGAGAAAGAAATCTTGAAACTATCCACTGGTTGAGTAAAGTTATAATTCCAGAAGACACGACTTGAAAGAGAAATCAACAATAAAAAATCAATATCCTTTTTGGTTAAAAGTCTTCAAGCATAAAGTTTCAAGAAATACTTTCCTGGAAGTACCCTTAAACATTCTTGGATATTGATTACTCCATTGGAAATTAAACAGTTTAATTGGCCACAGGTGATGAGAAGTGGAAAACTATGGGGGGCTTGGATTTTAAGTTCACTGAGATAACCTTTTCAATGATAGTTAGAATAGATAATAGCTTTTTTTTCTTTTTTTTTTGTCAAAAATTCCTTTTTTTATTTCTTTTTGTCCTTGCATAATTTTTACAAGAGGGGGTAACACAATTTAGATTTATGGTTGTGACTGTGAAGATAATCTGCAGGTACTGATCCTATTGGAAATTCGGGATCTTAATCCCATCCTTTAGGGGAACAATATATCACCCCCATAAATCATATCTAGAGGCTTCGGCTAAAGACGGGTGAGTTGGATCAGGAAAATTTGTACTTTGCATGTATTCTCGTGTGTGTAATGGTTCTTTATGATTTACAATACCAACCTGATTGCGGAATTAAAAAAAAAAAATTATTATTATTAATTTTTAACAAAAACAAGCTTTAAAATTTTTTATTTTAAATTACAATTATCTAAACAACAAATTATAAAAAGATTATTTATAGTTTTATTAGTTTGTTTTTCTATTTTATTTAAATTCGTTTTTAAAGATGTTATTTTAATTATAATCATAAATCATAATTGGTTTTATAATTATTAGTACTTTGTTCTTATTTTATTAAAATTATTACTGATTTTTCTCGAAATTTTTGTTTGTTATTAACTTTGAAAAAATTTTATTTTATAAATTTTATGTTATATTTAAAATTACAATTGATTTAGCGTTGTATTGATGTTGAACATGAAAGTTAAATTAATAAAAACTTTTATTATAAGATAATAAATCGTACAATGAGCACTTAATATAACAATTCTTAAATACATTAAGTTTTGTTTGCTTTTTCTTATGTAAATCGCGAACCTTTAAACTTTTTATTATTATGCTACTTAATAGTACCCCGAGATGTCATAAATTAATATTTTTGTAAATGAAATTTTATTTTACTGTCAATTAAATATAATTATATTGGGAAGGCGGATTCGAATTATTTGAATTCACAATTATATCATTTTTATTGTTTACTGGTTGTAGTGGTTGCTGTTGTGTTGATTGTTGCTGCGGCATTGTCTGTTGCTGCGGCATTGATTGTTGCTGCGACATTGGTTGTTGTTGTGGCATTGGTTGTTGTGGTGGCATTGATTGTTGTTGTATCATTAATTGTTGCTGTGGGATTGATTGTGGTGGTATTGGTGATTGTTGTGGCGGTGGTATCTGTTGCTGTGATACTTGAAGCTGGTTAGGATTATATTTAGTTAGATCGCGTTTGGTATTACGCGGAGGTAATGGTGGAGGGGGAGTATTCAAGTTGTTCAAATGAACCCATGAACTATCTAATCCCTGAGAATAAAATTGATTTTGTGTGTTTACAGACGATGAAGAATGAGTGTGAGATCCCGATATCATATATATTGAGTTGTCCTCTGCATGATTCACGTTTATGGGAGCATTGATTTCGGGGTGAAATTGAGCCCTTTCTCTTAACTTTTTTCTGACTCGCATTAACACTTGCCCAAGCTCATTACGCCCTTTACCACCTCCATCTCCCCAAAAACTATCTACTTCCGTATGTTCTACTAGTTCAAGATCGCCTGTTGATATTAGCATTGATGCCAAAACTGGGTGTTGTTCAAATTTTTGTGAGACAACCCATTCCATCACTTGTACGTTAATATCTTGCCAATTTGGATCCACATAATGTTGATACTGTCGCGCCATATTTAATGCATCTCTCGCAGTTTTGCAAAGTCTAATATGCTCGCAGATTTCTGGATGATCCTTCTTGAACTTTGCTGCCTGAAAAAGGTGTTCACTTGTGGGCCATTTCTTACAATTAGGTTGTTCTCCCGGTTTGGGCTGCACCAGTGCAGCGACAATCGGATAACCTTCTTGGAAGTTCGTAAATTCATAGTATTTCTCATTACGATTATAGAACCATATTGTATTGGGCGGAGGTATTTCTCGTACTGATTATCCATTCAAGATGTTAAAAATTTTTCGAAAATAACAAATCAATGCGCATATAATAAACTTTATAAATCACTACCTGGAAGTTTTTTATCTGATGAGCATTGAGGTAGATTAATCGTATATTATAAGTTAGTTATGTATATATCTTTTGATGAATTCTTCCTTAACTCGAAGATACCTGGAGTTTTCTTCTGATTAAAGTATGCTTGTTGGTCTGGATACGTTGCGTATTCGACTACTTCGTTATTGACGGGATATCCAAGAGAATTCAATTCCGAGTTTATATTGTTCGGGGGGCATGATTGATTATTTATGCCATTACCTACATTATAATCTTGGCTCGATTCTAGAAAAAAATTTTCAGGATAGATCGAATAAAATACTTAGCATTTTGTAAATAAACAAGCTAACTGAACCAAGATACGTTACCTGAACTTAAATTAATATGTATTAAATTATCGTGCGAGCATTTGGCACATCTGTCCGGGCATCCTTCAATTGGTATCATTGCAGGACACGAACAACCATTTTCCATGCACGCACCATAATTATAATTTTGTTGAGCTCGAACAGCTCCAGCTTGTTGTTGGTATTGCATTTAGTTGTGAAGTTGATACCTCCTGATATTGTACCTTAAGAACCAAGTTTTATACAAAAATATATATTGAGATGTTTAATAAATAATTTACCATATTACAGCTAAGGCTTGGTTATCTTCTCAAGGGGGGCGAAAGTGAGTTTTTAATGGAAAGATTGTTAATAGGGTGATCTCGTGCCGGCTGTGTAACTGAACGGCCGAATTGTAGGACATTGTTGAATCTATTTATAAACTTTATTGACCTTATTGCCTTTATCGCGCGATTTTTATTAGGTGACACTTTTCAATAATATCAATTACAGAATCTTGCGGTCACGATTTTTAAATCATACTATTTTTATTAAGTTATTAATAGTACAATAACTTTTATGGCAATTTCTATTGATATGCTTTTTAAAGGTTAAAACGTTTATCGGAATATATTTTTTAAAGGTTAAAACTTTATCACTATTTGTATTTCAGAATATTTATATACTTTTTTATTAATTTAAAAATCAATATAAGCTTATTATTAAAACTTTCTATTTATTTTATATATTAATTTTAATTTATTTCACTTAATTGTACTAGCATTACATACTTGCTAAATGTTAAACAAATATTGATTAAAAAAATATTGATTATTTGTACAAGTTTATTAAGTCTATATTAGTGAAAAATAATTTATCATATAATATTACTTACTAATTAATTTATAAAAAAGTAAATAATTTGATAAATATATCAAATTATTATATATTTATCAAATATCAAAAATCAAGACTAAAGATATATTAAAAATTTTTATATAAGCTTACTAATATAGCATTTCTATTTATAATATAAATAAAAAAGTTTATTTGTTTAAAAAAAAAATTATATATATATATATTTATTTATTTATTATTTTATTTTTATAAAAGGAGTTTTTTTTTATAGATAAACATTATTTTTTTATTTAATTTGTATATAACAAGATATATATTGTAAAGAAAAATATCTTTTTTTATATTTCAAAAAGTTAAATACTAGCTTATCTACTTTAACAATATTTAATTAATATTGAAAAAAATTTCAAAATCAATATTAATATATTAGATAAATGAGTAGTGACTATATCTACTTATTTGAAAAATTTTGTGAAATCTTTTTATAAATTTAAAAATAAAAAATAAAATAATAATTAATAATTAAAATATATATAACAATAAAATAATTAAGACTAAAAAAAACCAAATAAAATAAATAAATTATAAGATCTAGTAATAAAAATTATGTTTCAGAAAAGTCACTTGTTCAGTTATAAGAAAAATTAAAATCTATTAGATTTTTCAATTGTTGATATACAGTATGCTTTAATAACAAAGAAATTATAATATAATTAATATTATTTAAAGTTATTAATATTATTATTATTATACTAAAAAATTAATTTGAACAGATTTAATTTTTCTTTTGATATTTCAATAAAATCTAATTAGATGATTGGAAAGTGACAATTGTCTAAAAAAAATAAACCAATTTCAGTTTTTTGAATAAAAAATTTTGAAAAATTTGAAATAGTATAACAAGTATTATTACAATAATATTGTATATAAAAGTTGACTTGAAATAAATATTAGATTTAACAATTTTATTTGAGTATATTTTTAAAGAAATATTTAGTTCAGCAAATATAATAATATTAATATAAATTATTTTATAATATAATAAAGGTAAGGAGAAGCAAAAACTCTTTTCCATTCATTATCAAATTTTCTAATTAAAAAATCTTCTCTAAAAAAGAAAAAACTTTATCAAGTTTTTCTTAATTAAAGTACTTCAAATCTAAAGAAACATTACTTCTATCAGATATAACATTGTAAATACTTTAATAACATTAACTTTATTAATTTATAGATATTACAAATGAGCAACCAGCAATTTATCTTCTTCTTATAAAAAAAATATATAAAAACTAAACTTATTGATTTACAATAAGGTCTCAAGAAATAAATCTTCCTATCATCACTACAGCCAGTCATGTGTCAAGTTAAATATCTTCTTTAAACTTTGTAGAAACTTAAGAAAGGTCAGATTTCATTTGATAAATCAGACAACCTTGCTATATTTCTTGAGTTAAAAGAATATCAGACTTTCTTTCAACTATATAGAGATAAAAAAAAATCTTTATATATATACTTTCAGTTTATTAAAACTAAAATTAGTTTACTTCCTCCAAATTTAGTGTGTTATAAACATATACTTCAAATAATAAAATTAATAGTAAACAAGTAAATAAACATATATGTGTATAAATAAATATATCAATATTCAAAACATAATAATAATAATTAATTATATTAACAACAAAATATGTCAATATAATAATATATTAACAATAGTTTACATCAATCATAAGTATATTAATATCAACCAAACAACTTTGCATTTTATTAAAAATAAATAAATTACATGTAAATAATTACATGTCATAACAAGTAACAAATAATAATATCCAAACAACTATATATTTTAGTATAAAATAAATATTCATAACAAAACAAAATCTAATTATAATATAAAACAACAACTCAAATTTCCAAACAACAATTATAAATCCAAAGTGTAATATATAGAAAGAACAAAATATTATATATTAATAATTTATCAAAATCAGAAAAAAGAAATCATTCTTATAAAATCTTTCAGAACCTTAATAATATCTTTACTTAGTGATTATTTCTTCAAGTAATTTATTTCTACTACAAATCTCACTAGGGCAGATTCTTTAACTTTATTGATCTTTCAAATATAATTCACAATATTAGATAATAATAACAATCTTTAAATATAGATTATGACTCTTAAAAAAAACTTCTTCAGCTGCTAAATGAATTTCTAAACTTTCATAACTTGTTTCAAAGAGTCTTTACAAAAAATAGTCAATTAAGAAATCAAGTTCTTTAAAATGTTATAGTAAAAGGCTAGAATTATTCTAAACATATTTTCTGAAATATAATTCAAATTAACAAAAATTCAATCAAAAAATCTAAAATATTCTTTCTTATAAGAACATACTATCTGGAAAACATTATTCACTCAATTGTAACCAGTATCTCTTTTCTTAATAAAGCTTCAGAAACATAAAATTCCTATATAGAATTATAAGATAACTCTTTAACTGCCAATCAAATTTTATAAACAAATACTATAATTATTCAATTACAATTCAACTCATACCAAAATATTATCCAATCAAACTTTTCAAAAACACTTATCAATTACAGTTAATCATCTATCAGAAAATTGTACAAAGATAATTTATTCATATCTATAGACTTAAACTTTCCTATTCCAGAAAATATAAATATAAAAAATACTATACGTTCATATATCTATTAGAAGAAAAAAATTTCTAATAATTATTTATTTATCAAATACTTCTATTATATTACAATTAACTATTATTTTTGGCCAGTGCAACAAGTCAAGTCACACATTTTTACATTCCCTTTATCTATTCTTAGAGATACTCAATCTCCTAAATAACAATATAAACAGAAGCATCCAGTAAAAAAAAGTATTTATAAAGGAAAACTGGATACAGCATATAAGAGACTGTGAACATACAAAAAAGATCTTATTCTAAAAAGCTCAGGAATAAAGAACTATAATATAACTATTAATATTAATAAAGAAAAAGACAATATAAATATTCCTGATAATCTTGTTAGTAAGTATTATTATATTATCCAATAGGTATTTAAACTTACCTCAATTGGAAACAACTCAGAAAAACCTATCAAACTTCTATTAAATATCAATCAACAATCCAGAAATAAAGTTAAACAGAAACTTCATCTAGCTATTTTTATCAAAATAGAAACTAGAAACAGAGGATTCAACTTTAGTAAAACAACTAAACTCAAAAAAAATCATTAAAAAAAATATGAGAAACTAAAAAGCAGATTTCAAAAAATATATAGAAGCAAATACAAAGTTATTAAACTTAATAGAGAAATCAAATCCAAGATTAAGCTGCTATTAAGTACTAGCTTATTTATTACTTATTTGAGATATATTAATAACTTTGATCTCAATCCATACTTCCTAATACAAGTTGTAGAATATAAATACAATTACATTTGTTAATCTAGAGGAAACAACAAACTAGCCTACTATGAATTTCTTTAAAAATATCAAAAAATGTTTCTGTTTCTCTAGACTATATATGTGGCTAAAATTATTTTACAATTGACTCAATTATTTGAAATTTTTATAATGCTGCAAGCTGCAATTGTGGTACAATTATATAAATTTGTTGCAATTAAATCAATATAATGCAATCATATAATTTGTCACAATTATGCTGCAATTATTAAATTTGCCACAGTTATGCTATACTTATTAAATTTGCCACAATTATACTACAATTATTAAATTTTCCACAATTATGTCACAATTAAATTAATATAATACAATCATATGATTTGCCACAATTATACTACAATTAAATTATTATGATGCAATCATATAATTTGTCACAATTATTAAATTTGCTGCAATTGTGCTGCAATTATTAATCAATTAAATTTAAAAAAATAAAAAAAAAAAAATAACAAATTTATTGTTTTTCTATTTATCTATCTATTAAAAATACAAAGTAATGATAATCAAACAGTTTTCTTATCATTCAAAAATACAGTTGGGCAACCAGAATCAATTGCTTAACAATATTTTTATAAAACAGCTATTGATAAAAGTTGTGAACATTTTTTAGTAACATGTTATTATTGTAACAAAAAATATCAGCAGGATAAATCAAATCTTTTTGAAAACTATTTAACAAATGAGTATGTATTTTGTCCAATTGAAATCCAAAATGAATTTTTGAAAACAATTGCTAATAGAACTGTTGAGAATAAAAAAAAACCAGCCAAAAAAACAAAATTAGATTTGAAATAATCACTATTAAGTAATTTTATAGAAAGTACTAAGTTAACCAATACTAAAAGAAATGTAATCAATGCAGCATTGGAAAGATTATTTGTTACCTATACAATTTATTTTGTAGTTGCAGACTATCTATTTTTTATTAAATTTTGTAAACAACTTTGTCTAACTTATAATTCACCATGTTGCATAACAATTTCTACAAATATTCTTTACTCAGAAGCTGCAGTAATCACAATTAAAATTCAAAAGAAATTATAAACAAAAGAAAATATTACAATTGCTTTGGATGAATAAACAGATCTCAGCAATTGCCAATTGTATAATTTTATTTTAATAATATTCAATAGATATAAATATCTTTAGGCTATTGAAGATATATTATCAGAAAGTATTATTAAAGAGTTTTTAACCAATTATATAAAAAAATCATTAATACTATTGAACAAAATAAAATTGTTGAATTGGTTACAGATAAAGCAGCTAATTGTAAGGTCATGCAAAATATTATTAGTAAAAAATATCTGTAAATTATTACTATATAATGTATTGTATATTATATCAATTTGATTTTCAAGAATATATATAAGCATCAGTTTGCTATTAATACAATTAATAAGTATCAAATATTGATATCATTTTTTTAAAGATCATATTAAGGGATGAGTGCACTTTGTGAATCTATTAATGAATTAAAAATCAATGGTGGAGGTATCAAAACATCACTCAAAACAAGATGGTCAATAATATATAATTGTTGTGAATCAATTATTAGACTTCAATCAGTATTTGAAAATGTAAGTATTTAAATTTTTATTAATTTAATATTAAATTTAATTATTAATTTTGAATTTTAATTATTAGATCTTGTGTAATAAACCTGAGATATTAAATAACAATTGTGAGAAAATTATTATAACAATAAAATTTTTTAAAAATATATATCAGATGATTACAATTATTAAATCAATCAAAAGTGTAATTTTGGTTTTAGAATTCAAAACAACAACTTTAGCTGACTGTTTTGTTCAATTATATTAACTGGCTCATATTATTAATTATATTTCTACTTCTATTTCAATTTCAGAGAATTTTCAAAATTATTGTATTGATTAATTCAACAAAAGATAAAACAAATTTGAATATCTGATATTTGTATTGACTTATTTTTTATATCCTTTATATTGTAATAAGTTATTAAATTTTATATTTATTATTATATTTAATTTATTAATTTAATTTTATATTTAAGATCATGGATTATATGATAGTTATTTTAGAAAAAATAACTTTTATACTGATAATTTACTCAAAAAAATAGGAGGCAATAAACAAACAATTTTGGTATTAATTTCTCAAATGTAAAAATATTGACTCAAATAATCTCTATATGATTTACCTTATAATACTATAAGAGATACTTTTAAAATTTGGTAAATGACTTGTTCTGAAAGACCTACACATTTATAAAAAATTACTCTCAAGTTACTTAACATTAAATCATATTTAGCCAATTGTGAAAAAATCTTTTTTATATTGAAATAGTTCTATGGGTAAAGAAAAACAAAGCTAAGTCCTAATAGAATTTTTATAATGGCAAAAATTCATTTATATTATATATCAAATATTAAAAATCAACTTTAGTATTATGAAAATTTATTATCAAGTGATAAAATTCAAGATCAGATGATCCATACAATACAAAATTTGATAGATTTATAAGAAATTGATGATAAAGATTCTTTTGAAACAATTTTATTAGATGATAAAGATGATATTAAATCTCAATTAGCTAAAAATTTAGTAAATGAAAAGAAATAAAGAAAGGTTTTAGCAATAGAAGTTTGTGTAGATCTTTCCAATCAAATATTTATTAATAATAAAATTCATGTAGATTTGGAAATTAATGATTTTTTTGAAGATTTAGATAGTAGTAGTAATAGTAATAATAATTTTAGTATATAATATTTAATTAATCAAGTATTAAATAATAATAAGTAAATTAATTTTAAAAAAAACTCTTTCCGCTGATCCTTTTGCCAACCCAAAAAACAGACGTTCTCAAAAAAACTTTTTGTTTTTATGATAATAAAGTCTATACAC
>CAJVPV010000310.1:0-23831 GCA_910591835.1 Acaulospora morrowiae
AGTTATATTCTTTACTTTAACTACGATTACAGACTGTAAGCATATTTTCATTAATATTTGTTGAGTAAATTCATATCCTAGGTGGTTTAATTGATCTGAGTTATATTCTTTACTTTAACTACGATTACAGACTGTAAGGATATTTTCATTAATATTTGTTGAATAAATTCATATCATTGGTGTTTTAATTGATTTGAGTTATATTCTTTATTTAACTACGATTACAGACAGTAAGAATATTTTCATTGATATTTGTTGAGTAAATTCATATCCTAGGTGGTTTAATTGATCTGATTTATATTATTTACTTTAGCTGTTACAGGCAGTAAGCATATTTCATTAATATTTGTTGAGTAAATTCATATCATAGTTGGTTTATTTGATCTGAGTTATATTCTTTACTTTAACTATGATTACAGGCGGTAAACATATTTTTATCAATATTTTTGTTCTAATTGAATTGCATTTTGTTGTTTGCCATCAGCTTAATGCTTTTGAGTGATTGGCATAATTTAATTCAATTTAATTACTTAGAAAAATGCCGCCAATGTAAAGAAAAAACAACGGATATTTTATGGTGTCATTCTTGTAATTCCTTTCGTTTTAAAAAAGAATTTGATAAATGGACAAGCGGAAATAAGGATGTTGATAATTTCATACAAAAAGCACAATTAGAAGCAACAGATAGACATAAAGTACTTGAATGGATTCAATACGAAAAATTCGATAATATTAAAGAGATTGGTAAGGGTGGTTTTGCTACAGTTTATTCGGCAGAATGGAAGGAAATATCTTATTTTGGAATAAATATGGTCAATGGAAGAGATTCGGAGAAAAAAAAGTTGCACTAAAATGTTTAAAAAACTCACAAAATATATCTAAGGAATATTTGGAAGAGGTAATAATAAAATTATTAATGCAATGAAGTTTATAATGTCTTTCCTATCATGCAATAATATTAAGTATTTACTAATACATCATTTAGTTAATATAAATTAATTTATGATAACAATTTAACTTTAAATCTAGGTAAAAAGTCTTCTTGAATTAAGCGAAAACGAATCTCAAATTACTCCATGTTATGGAATCACCAAGGATAATGAATCAAATTTTATGATTGTTATGAAATTTGTTGATCATACGAAGACGATTCCCGTGATGTCATGGGAAACGAAGTTTAGGCGTTTATATTATACTGCAATTGGATTATACAAAATCCACAAAGCTGGATTAGTTCATCGGGATTTTCATCGAGGAAATATTTTATTTTCTAAAAATAATGATGAAGTTTACATAACAGATTTAGGTTTATGTAAACCAGCTAATTCTAAAGAGAGAGATGACGAACTATACGGAGTTCTTCCTTATGTAGCGCCTGAGGTTTTGCGTAATAAGATACATACGAAGGCTGCAGATATTTATTCATTCGGGATGGTTATGTACGAAGTATTTTCTGGAATTTCTCCTTTTAACGATGTTAATTGTGACAATAAGGAAGAAAGCGAAGTACTTGCAATTAGAATCTGTAAGGGAGAGCGTCCAGAAACTCAAGGTCTGCCCTCATTAATAGTTGAATTAATAGAAAAATGTTGGGAAGCTGATCCAGAAAAACGACTTGCTGCAAAAGATTTGGGTAAAATTTTAAATGCATGGAAAAAATTTGACTCCGATTCCGAACTTGCTAAGCAAATTAATGCAAGTAAGGTGAATCAGGCACGTCAATCAACTTGTCTTACAAGTGAGCAAAACCAAACAAGTCAACTTTTTCGTACAAGTCGAATTCTTAATTTTGAAAATCTTCCACTGCCCAAAAATTCCAAGTCTTAAAAGGGTGACCTTTTAATCTCATACATTCACGACCGAAAAATTAACGTTTAAGGTAAATGGTATATTTTATAATGGAATTTCAATATAAACGTGTTTATTTAAATTTTTTTTCTATTTTTTTTAAAAAATAGAGGTTGTCCATTAAATTTATATTTAAAAAAATTTTTTTAAATATTTTGTGTTTTTAATACATCAAATTATTACCATTTATGATATTATTGTTTCATTATTTGTCATTGCAATCATTATCTTAACAAGGATTTTGTGGTGATCTACTTTACTACCGTATAAAATATCTTCTTTATTTGGTTATTTTAATTTATCATATTTGTTTTTAAATTCAATAATATGGTATTTTATTAAATAAATTTGCTTTCCTTGGTAAACTGACCTTGTAATACAAAAATGAATTTTTAATTATAATAAAAAAAAGCAATTCTTTGTATAATATAATTTAATTTTCCAATATATATATATAAAGCAAAAATTCTTAATACTGTTACATGATGATAGGATTCAATTTATACTTTTAAACATGAATATTATTTTCAATTCTGTTATTGATTGAAGTGCAGTATAATAACTATATAATTTTTATTCAATTTGTTTATAAGCAATTTTGTATTTTAATTTAGTAATTCTTTTAAATTTATTTATTATAGACAGATCCTTTTTATATAAAATAAAATTTAATTTAAGATTAAATTCTAAATAAATTCTTTTCCACTTACCTCCACTTCATTTGAAGATTTTCTTTTTAGAAAATTTTCTCCCTTTTCCTCTTTGCTTCTCTTTTTCTGTTAAAGATGTAACTCTGTAGCAGGTGAAGTCTGAGATGTACTGATATTACACGAGGCTCCTTCAACTGTCAGACATTATCCTCCAAGAAATATATACATATGTAGTATTGGCTGGCACATCTGAAGAAGTACTTTTGCTTAAGGGAAGTGTAAATTGACCAAAGACCTGCACATAACAGAAGTCTGAGACTAGGAAAATGAAGGTTTTGGGGCTAGCTAACCTTTTCTGCAGTGAGGC
The DNA here is from genome assembly GCA_910591835.1 of Acaulospora morrowiae. Lineage (NCBI taxonomy): Eukaryota > Fungi > Glomeromycota > Glomeromycetes > Diversisporales > Acaulosporaceae > Acaulospora > Acaulospora morrowiae. Next base: position 2,866 of record CAJVPV010000310.1, read on the forward strand.
TTTGTGTACGTCTGATAATCACAAGCAAGAGAACAATTGTTTTTCTTTTCCCTTTTCTCTTTCTCCCCTTCCTCAATCCCCTTTCCTACCAATGAACTGTTTTCTCTTTCCCTTGAAGGTTTTCTTTTTAGATCTCTCTCTCCTTACCCCGCAGCTATTTCATCAACCCTTTGAAATACCAATACCCCTATCTTGGTCAAGCATATATCTTACTCAAGCTGAAGCTACTTTTATCAAGAGATGTGGGCCTCTTGACAAAAACTTCTTTCTTGCTTAAAAGAGCTTAACTTTGAAAAGGTCACGATGGAATCACTTTGATTAGAAGTTGTGATTTTTACACAAAAGCAGCCAAGAATACTTTCAATAGTTACTAGTCTCTATACTGAAATTTGAGAATGTGTAAAAAGATATAGTAGGTCGTCAAAGGTGAAAATTCTCTAATACAACAGACTATATGTATAAGGTTTTGCATGGCTAAGTCTTGGTCCTGCCTAAAATATTTGATCAGAAGTATATACTAGACAAGTGCTTCTATCCTGGATACCTAATATTACCATTATCTATATATACTCAAGAAGAATTTTCATGGAGTTGGTCTTCTTATTTACTCTTCCAATTCCTATCAAGACCAAAAACTGTGGTTAGCTTACCCCCTCCAAAAGATTGATGCAAGATAATCATACTATATTGGGAACAAGGCCTCCAATATAGAAAAGACTCACAGGCTGTATCACAACAACAAACTGGTTCCCAGGCCCAGCATGTTCAAAACTTGATTTTTCCAATTACACCAAACTACTTATATTCTATTTCCTAATGAACACACTACAGTTTATAATGCAACTAGTAGCTAGCCATTATTTACTCTTTTCTTTCCCTATAAAGGTTTTTAGAGTCTGTATATGTCATCTGATATTTGCAATAGGCTACAATTAACTTATATATTGTTGGCCTCAACAGCAAGTCTGTCGCTAATCCAGATCAAGACTCATGTGACATTAGGTAAGTGGGTCTATATCACTGACGATATCAAAGATACATATAGTAATAATTATTCTAATCTTCTCTTATGTTTAGCTAGTCTCTTTCTTTAATCATTTCCCTATTGAACTACAAGGCCCTGGATTTTTCTTAAGACAACTAAAGACAAATAAGGTAAGTTTATTAATTATCATTGCACAGATACAAACACTTGGCTTTTCAATAAATAGTATTTTATTAATTTGTTCTCTTTCTTTTAATATTGGATATTATTGCTATTTATATGAATGCAACGCGTCTCTAAATTTATTATTGCATTATGCAGAATTGCTAAACTTTGATAAGCTTTGTGTTCATCGATCATGCATAATTGATGTATAATCAATGCCCATGCGGTACCACACCGGGCCTCACATGTTGTGTCATGCCCCTATTACAATTTTTATGCTAACAATATATAAAGATTGCTAATGTAATAATTATAAACAGGTATTTAATAAAAATTGTGCATCTAATGCTTATTTGCAAAAAAAATTTAAATTTAAATTTAAAAAAAAAAGCATTATTATCACAAGTTATGTCAAATAGTTTATTTAATTTAATAATTTAATAATGCTAATAAAATCAGAAACTGAAAAATTATTGATATTGTTTGTGTAATAGTTTTTGATATTAGATTTATTTAACTGATATATAAGAATATTTTTGAAACTAAAAAAGTATAGAAATTTATTTTAATATTATTTAATTTTTATTTATTAATTTAATAAAATATATATTGTATTTAAAATTGTATTAGACTTTTTCTAGTCTTTTATTTTGAGAGCCAACAAGTAAACAAATAATTTCAAAATCAAAATCATTATTTTATTGTAAAAATTTTCTTGTTCTCTTTATATAAGAAAAAGATTATTACATTTTATTTTTTGATATAAATAAGCTAACTCTAATTATAAAAAAATATAAATCTTGCCTATATCTCTTCTTTCTCTGGAATTAAATGGAAAAAAACCAAAGCTTCAAATATCAACAATAATTCAATTATAAACAATAATAATAACTCAATATTTCAAAAAATTTTAGACTTACTTGAATTAAATAACAATTATATTAACAAATTAATTTTACTCCAGCCATAGTATTATTATTCTAAGTAGATATTAACAATTTGATACTAGTCCTATCAATTTCACCTTCTTGGTATAAGTTAGTAATACTAATTTAAGTCACAATAGGTTATAGTTAATTTGTATTATACAAAGACTATTAATATAATGGCTGCAAACATATGTTTAATAAAACCTTATATTTAATACCCATTTGCAATAAATATATATACAGTGGCACCTGTCTATTTGCATATTGTTTATTTGCATATTCTATGTAAAAAACGTACAAATGCATATTTCTTGCTTGGTCCCAACCTATAGAACTCTTATAAAAATCTGACGTATATATGCATAACCTGTCTAAATGCATATTTTTATAAAAATTTCACTATGGTCCCAACTTTATACAAATAGACAGGTGCCACTGTATATATTGTTGTGCTTAACAGCAAGTCTATTGCTAATCCAGACCAAGACTTGTGTGACGTTGGAACAGTGGGTCTATATCGCTGGCAATACCAAAAATACGTATAGTGATAATTATCTTTAACTTTCTTCTTTCTAGGTTGGGCTCCTCTAACAATCCTTTGCTGCCGAATTGCAGGACCTTGGATTCTTTCTAGGATGCGACTAAAGATAAATAAGATAAGTTTATTAATTATCATTGCACAGGTACAAGCACTTGGTTTTTCAGTGAATAGTATTTTTATTAATTCATTCCCAATCGTCTCTCTTTTTTTATATTCAGATATTATTGTTATTTATATATGACTTTGCGACGCATCTCTAAATCTATCATCGTGTTATGCAGAATTATAAACTTTGACAAGCTTTGCGCCTATCAATCATACATGATTGATGCATGATCGATGCCACATGCGGCATCGCACTGGGCCCCACATGTCGCGTTATACCCCTACTACAATTTTTATGCTAACAATATATATATTGTTGGGCTTAACAACGAGTTTGTCACTAATCTGGACCAAGACTTGTGTGACATTGAGTCAGTGGATCTATGTTGCTAGCAATACCAAAGATATGTATGATAATAATTATTCTAATCTTCCCTTTCGTTTAGCTAGTCTCCTCCTCTAATTCTTTTCTTATCGAACTACAAGGCCTAATTCTTTTTAAGGCAATTAAAAACAAATAATGTAAGTTTATTAATTATCATTGCACAGGTACAAATACTTGAATTTTCAACAAATAGTATTTTATTAATTTTTGTTCTTTCTCTTTATATTGGGATATCATTGCTATTTATATGACTTGTGACACGTTTCTAATTTTATCGTTGCGTTATACAAAATTATTAAACTTTAACAAGCTTTGCACCCATTAATTATGCATGATCGATGCATAATTGATGCTTATGCAGTACCGCACCAGGCCCCATATATCGCATCATACTTCCTACTACAATTTTTATACTAACAATATAAATCTTAAGCTTAATATCTAAGTAATATAATATATATTATATATATATTGTCACTGGTATTGGTGAGTTTGTCTCTAATAAAAAGCTAAGATTCGCATAATAAAGGCAAGTGTTTTTATTATAGGTGAGATGGATTTTGATTATGGCTGAAAATGATTTTTATTAATTTTTATTTTCTAATTAATGGTCTTTTTTTCAATATAATTATGGTTCTTTTAATACATTAAGTCCAGTAATTACATAAGTACAGTCGTCACGGAAAGTAACACCCGATTTGCACGTGTAACAGCATGTGCAGATATATAAATAAGTTTTTTCCTTTTTTATAATTTGTTATCATAAATTATTTTTATTTACCTTTTTTTCGATCTCTGAACTTTGCGCAGATAAAAAAATTTCGTGTGCAAGTATGACTAAAACTCGTACACAATTGACCGACATCGACAAGGGTAAAATACTTGCTCTCATCGAAATTATGAGTGCTGAGAAAATTGCACGAAAAATCGGACGTGATCCCACAACAGTGCGACGGTTTCTTATAAAATACTGAAAGACCGGAAAAATTGAAAATCAGCCACGGTCAGGAAGACCGGAAGCTCTTGATTCGCGGGAAAAAAGTATGCTTTTAGAAAAAGCTATCAACGAACGTCGCAAGACATTATATGAGATTATAACTGAATTAGGACTTCAATGCAGTTTAACAACTGCTGCAAAAGTTCTGCACAATTCTGGAATTCGATCACGTATAGCAGCATCAAAGCCATTCATTTCTGATAATAATGCAAAAGCACGGGTTGCCTGGTGTGAAAAAAATAGAAGTAAAAGTGTATATGATTGGCAGAAAATTGTTTTTTCAGATGAAACAAGTGTGGAAATCGGTAAACAGTCACGTCAAATTAGAGTATGGCGTGGTATTGGTGAAAGGTATGATGTTGAATGCTTAACCCCTAGTTTTAAAAGTGGTCGGCGCTCGGTTATGGCATGGGGATGTTTTATGGGCGAAATCAAGGGTCCACTAGCATTTTTCGATGAATATAAAGAAAAAAAAAAATTACAGCAGAAATTTATTTAAAAGTTCTTGAGAATAATTTTAATTTGTTTTACAATTCTGCGTGCTTATTATTGGGTGGGAACATTGTATTCCAACAGGACAATGCCCCGATACATACCGCGAAGATCATCAAAGAATGGTTCAAAAACAAAAATGTAACAACTATAAGCTGGCCGGCGAACTCACCAGATCTTAATCCCATAGAAAATGTCTGGAAGTTGCTAAAAGATAACATTCAGAGACGTGAAAATTTTCCTAGAACTACGGAAAAGCTTAAGATCGCTCTAAAGGAGGAGTGGTCAAAATTTGATGTGTCAATTTTAAGAGACATTGTAGATTCAATGCCGCGAAGAATCGAAGCAATATTGAAAGTAAATGGGGCACCGACAAAGTATTAACCATATAAAAAAAATTTTTTTTCATGTACATACGCAATAAATTGAATAAATCATGTTACATATCTAAAAAAATTTTTTTATGAAAATCGGGCGTTACTTTCCGTGACGACTGTATTTACAATGAGAAAATAAAATAGACAAATAAAAAAATAAAAATAATAAAATCATGGCTAAGTTATTATATAACACATTATTATCTTTGTCATCATCTTATATAATTAATGAATTTTATTAAACAGAATCATAGCATATGACTTTTCCTAGTCTTTCTTCACTTATGCAATATTTTCTACTAAAGCCTTCATATTTTTATGTGTTGGCTATTGTTTTATCATGTTTGTTTTAATTATGGCACACGATATGTCTTGGTGACTGATATTGATAACATGTGTATTGCCACTTCCCATGTTACTATAAAAGAAATTTAATTGATAATATGATTTTGAATTAAATACAAATTTCAATTATTACTATATTACTTAGTAATTCTATATAATATAGTTTTTGAAAAATGATTAAATTCAATTTCATTACATGTAAAAATAAGAAAATAATTGATATATGTTATACCATTGTATCAATTTTTTTATCTTGTTTTGCTTGCTACACCATATAACATATAACCAAAACACTTTGGAATACATGAAATACTTAAGAATACTTCAAAACTTCCTGAAATATGTCAGAATTTTTTGAAATCTCCTGAAACTTTATAAAACATTCCGAAGTATTATTAATCATTTTTTATTACTAGTTGCATTTAATTGTATTTATATTTTTTAAAAAATAGAATACTATTATTAAGTGTATATAATATTTATTATATTATTTTATCTTTTATTTTATATTTATAGTACTATTAGCAAGAAAATAATATAGGATATAATTGCACAATATGCTCTGGCATATCATATGCTTCAATTTTAAATAATTAATAGTCAATAGTCTATAGTGTTACTTTAAATATAATGTAATTTTGAAGTTTAAATTAGTTATAATTTCAGATAGCTTAATAATAAAAAATAGTCTAATAAGATTGCATAATATAATATCAGGCAGTAAGAATATATTATACTAATATAAAAAAAGAAGAGAATAGAAAAATTATATAACATAACATAACACAAAAAAAAAAGACATAGCATAATAAGATTAGATATGACAAACAGAAAAATAGTAACAAAATAGTGTTAATTAAAATAAAACTGCTCTTTAATTAAAAATTTTCTAATTAAAACATGTGATTGACATTGCTAAAGTAAATAAAATTTAATTAACTTATCTGATCCAGTACTTGTTATAAAATAGAATAATTGAAATCACAAAGAGAATATAATAAAGATTTGTTAAAAGAAGTAAATAATAAAAAAAAGGAATTAGTAAAAACTTAGCTAAACAAAATCACATACCTCAAGTAGAAAGCCAAAAACTTACATGATATAATGCAAGAATTGCCTTGAAAAAGCAACAGACTTGCTGAAAAATATATTAACAGTATATAAGCCTTTCAGAAAAATTAATAAGGACTTATATATTAATAATATATATATATATTTAAAGATAAAAGGACAATCAATACCTGGTTTTTATTGAATTTATATTTAAATTATATACTTAAATAGTTTTATATATTGTAATATAAAAAGTGGCAATACAAAATTTGCCAAAAAATATTGTATGTCATAATTAAAACAAGCCATGATGAAACAATAGCTGGTGCACATAAAAAAATATGAAAGACTTTAATAGAAAATATAACATAAGCAGAGAATAATCAGATAAAGTTATGTGATCTGTTTCAGCTTGGTAAAATTAATAATTATGTAAAATGATAACAAAAAATAATGATATATTATATAATAGCTTTGCTATAATTTAATATTTTACTTTTACTTTTTTATTTATCTTATTTTTTCATTATTAATTCTTATGTAATTATTGGACTTAATATATAAAAGAACTATGTTGTAAAGAAAAAAAAAGGAAAACTATTGAAAAATAATTAATAAAAAATCCATTTTTTGACCATAATCAAATCTATCTTACTTATAATAAAAACACTTACCTTCATTATGCAAATTTTAACTTTATTAGCAACAAATTCGTTAATAGCAATGACAATATATTAACATTACTACTAATTATAAGTTTAATTATAACTAATTCAAAACTTATACTATAAATAGAATATATATATCAGATAAAATTATCCAGGATTAAAAGTCTGCTACCAGTTTAAACTACTTAATATGCTAATCCATTTTGTTAAAGAATATCTTTAAAAATATATATTATTATTTGGTAGATCACCTTTTCACATCATATTTTCAACTTATACAGCTGCAGATAATTATTAATATATATATATATAATTCCTAATAAATGTTTCAAAAACTGCAGTTCTTGATTAATACAAGCTGTCAAATCTAGAAGTATAAATATCAAGTGGAATATGACTTCAAAATCTTTTAGTAAATACTTCAAAAGAATTTAGTTGGCTTAAACTGCCAAATATAGGGACATAAATGTCAAGCAGGATACAACTTCTATATAGATAATATTGAAAAATTTACTTATACCACATATTAGTATTGTTGACGTTATTTTAATAAGTCAGTCACTTTTTTGGAGCTTGTCTCGCATAATATCAGATAAGGTTTAGGCCTTTTCTACTCGAAATATGTGATTTTTTATTCAGCTGAGTCTTGCTAATTCCTTCTCTTTTTTTTATTGTTGCTTTCTTTGATGAAACCTTTATCACATTCCTTTGTGGTTCCTTATTGTCCTTTGCTTGCACAAGTACTGGATTAGGTAAGCCAATTAGTCTTTACTCTTTCCATATTATCGATTACATGTCTTAATTAGGAAGTCTTTATTTAAGGATATTGATATGCAATATCGTATGTCGTATATACAATATCATATATACAATATCGTATATGCAATATCATATATGCAATATCATATGTGCAATATCGTATATCATATGTGCAATATGCTGCGCAATTTTCATCTCTTCTCTTCTTTTTATAATAGCATGTCATGTCTTGCTACTGATAATATGTCATGCTATCTGACTAAACTAAAATAGACTATCTACTTCATTTTCTTTATGCTAGCTAATAAACTATTTGAAACTATAATCAATAAAAACTCTAAAATTATGAAGTATCAATATGGACTATTATCTATTATCTATAAAAAATTGGGACATAAGACACACCAGAGTACATAGTACTACCATGCCCTATATCACTTCCCCGCTAACAGTATCTATATCAATACCTTCTTTAAGATTTTTTATTTTTTATTAATATAATATGTAACAGAATCTGCTGTGCCAAAAAAAAATATAAACTTTTATTGAAGTTAGACCAGACAACCTTTTCTGCTTTGACCTGTTTTTTTAATCCATAATTATCAAAAAGACTAGAGGTTTTATCTTTATGCAGCCTAATTAAATTTGATTTATATCTAAATATTTGAATATAATACTTATAGAAAAACCAATAAAGAATAAATTTTATATATTTTTGTTTTCTGTGAATATTGAATTGAAACATATATTTGGAAACCAATAAGTACTACTTGCTGGTCTTAATAATATATATTTTTATTTATATATTTATATATTTATTATATAATAGAGAATAGTTATAAAAAAAAATCTTTTTATCTTTATAAATACTCAGACTTGTACTTTGCTTTTGAGTTAATAAATAATAATTATTCTCTAAATAAATACTTGTATCTTTTTTTATAGTTTTCTTTTATTGAATTACAAGTTCATTGTTTAAACTGTTTAATATATTTAAACTTTTACACTTGATAGCAAAGAATTATTATTTCAATATTATTGGAATTATATATACTGTTATTGATATCAGCAAGTCTGTTACTAATCTGAAGCTGAGACTCACATAATAATAGTTTATAGAAATCATGGATTGCTTACTTAATCAAAGGTATATATTAATAGATTTTATTATTCTTTATTGCCAGTTTAATTCTCTATCACAATTTCTTTTAGACCTCTAGAATCCTTACTATAGTTAATAACTTTTTAAGGCAAGTTTATTAATATTTATACTATAAATATATATGGTATAGTTTATAAGTGATTTCCTATTAGTTTTTAATTATTATTATTGGTAACTATTCTTTTCTTCCTAAATTATCAAACTTTATTACTATTTGTACTTGTTGTGACATGTCTGCTAACCTTTTGTCATATTATACAAATTTATTTTTAAACTATTTAAGCTTCCTGTTTTATGATTCAATGCATCATATTGAGTCACATGACTATTAGTGATCTGGATCGAACTACTTATTTTTTTTTGCTAACAATATATACATATTTTATTAAACATATATTCTTAAGATTTTTTTTTCTTTTTTTTTCTTATTTTAAATATCACTTTTAAAAAATAAATAATAAACAATTTACTCAACTTTTGAAAATTTTTAAACTGTTATTGCCAATGCTATTTAAGCTATTGCTTAACTCCAAACATATACTTCTACTTTAAAATTTGTTATAAAAATTTTTACCTACCAAGGTAACCTATTGAAAATGTTATAATTTGGCTTCTTCAAGGTTAAAATTTTTTTCTTATTCAAGAATTAAAAAATTATATTACTAGGATTTACTATATCACCCAGGATTTGAAGATCTTGTTTTGTACTGGTTTTTTAAAAAAGTAATTGTTATAGAAAAGAAACCTATATTTATAAACTAAAGAGATTTTACTGAAGAACTACAAATCACTTTTCAATACTAAATTACTAATAGCATTTGTGATAACAATTTAAACAACTTAAGCAAAATGAAAGTATATATGAGCAAAGATAGGTTCCTAAAGTATTTAGCATATAAAATTTATGATTCTTTACGTTCACATTCTCTAGAGGACATAATTTCTAGTTCTTTATTTCAATAGGGACATAATTCCAGAAATGATTTGTATAGATGCTTAAAACTATAAATAACCTTTTGTAGATAGTTTTTCTTTATTTCTTAATATAGAAATAAAAATTTTTAATAATAAGGGACATTTTGAATTATATCCTCACTAATAATTTAGGAACCTATCTTTATATATGAGTATAGAATACAATTCTATAACATTCGGTCGAGAACCGAATGTAGGGTGTTCAGACTGCCATAGTGTTCCTTGGACCATTTGTCATTAAAAAAGATAATTAATTAATTAATAAATCATTAAATGTTCTTGGAACAAATTGATAATATAGCTAAACTAAACAAGATTATTTACTTTATAAATGGATTGAAACCTACCATCAAAATAAAAATCAACTACCATGTGCCTGAAACTTTTGAGGAAGCTTATAAGCTTGCTACTGCTATAATTTCATTATATTTGAAATTACTAAAGTTAAAGGGATTCCATTAAGTTCTTTGTTATTATTATTTTCTTCTAAAAAGTTTGTAATATTCAATAAGCCTTTCAATAGTGGATACACAGTATTAATATTATTAGTAACTCTATAACAATTTGGACCAATACATGCCATAATCACTAAAGCTGTAGATTATCTTAAGCCATATGACATTTGCAAAAGAATAATAGGTATTACTAATAATATTTATACTAATGTTGCCATATGGTATTAATAAGGGATTGTGGATATACTGTACTTATTTGATATTGTTAGTGGAAAAGTAATATAAAGCATGGTAGCATTATATGTCCAGCATGTCTTATGTTCCAATTTTCAATAAATAATAAGTAATAGTCTATAGCAATACTTCATAGTTTTAGAGTTTATATTGGTTATAGTTTCAAATAGTTTATTGGCCAGTATAAAAAAATAAGTAGATAGTCTATTTTAGCTTAGTCAGATAGCATGATGTAATATCAGTAGTGAGACACAACATGCTAATATAAAAAGAAGAGAAGAAATGAAAATTGTTTGGAACATATGGCATATGATATACAACACGATACATATAATAAGAACTTACAATACACAAGATACAATGATAGCCTTAATTAAGAACTTCCTAATTAAAACATGTGATTAATGTTGCGAAAAGAGTAAAGACTAATTAGCCTACCTAATCCAGTACTTGTTGCAAGTGAAGGATGATAAGAAAACCACAAAGGGAACATAGTAAAGGTTTTGTCAAGAAAAGGACAATGAAAAGAAAAGAAGAAATTAGCAAGACTCGGCTGAACAAAAATTATATGCCTCAAGTAGAGAAGGCCTAAAATCTTACCTAACATTATGTGAAAAAAGCTCCAGAGAAGCCACAGACTTGTCAAAAATAATGTCAACAATATTAATATAATGATTATATTTTTGACAAATAAGGAACAATTTATCTATTATCAATACCAATTGAAATTTCTCTTTTTTTAACAATTCTTTTATTATTTCTTTTTCTATAAATAGAATATCCAGAATTATTGGCAAATGTTGTTTCAACAAAATCTCTAAAATAATGTTTACTATATTTTTTATCTACTATATATGGAAATGATGGATTAATTACTCTATAGAATCCATAAATTATGTTTTTGCTTACTGTTTTAAACAATTTGGTTGATTATTTTCATCAAAAATTTCTACAGATATAATTTAATCAAAATCTTCAGGAGTTTGTGATTTATCTTCAGATATAAATATTATTAAAATATGAGTATATGACAAGTCTCTTTTTTAAAATTTTATAATATAGACATAAGCAATGGCTTTTCCAAGTATTTCTCTTACAAATAAATCTGAGAAATGGCTTTTAATTTTAAATTAGATCTATTTGATTAATATAAATTTGATAAAAGTTCATCAATAATCTCAAGCCAATTTAAATTGCAGGTAACAGTTATAAAAAGATCAAGTTTATCAAATTCCCTAACAATAGCTATTGAATCTTGATATAACTGTTGTAAATATCTTATGAATCCTGTAAATGAAAATAATAATATTATTTTTTTACCAATTTCATTAATATTGGTATCTTTATTTGAGATTATATTATCTAATCATTGATAAATATTAGATCTCAATTGCTTTTGATTTTTATAATGCCAATATAAATTATTGATTTCTTATTTAATATATTAATCCACAATATATTGTTAAAACAATCTATCTGCAAGATGAAGAATACTTATTGATTTATTTAAATCTCTGATTATAAATCTATAAACTATAAACTCTCTAATACTATTTCTTTTAATTTTATTCTTTTGTTGAATCTTTGACAATTTTGAATTTTTATTATCAGATTGTAATGAATTATTATTATCAGATTCAATTTCAGTGACTTTTTGTTTTTTTTTTAAATTTTTCAAATTCATCTATACTAGAAAAGAATTCAAGAGCAAGTTTTTCAAAAAATTGACTTACTCCTATATGTGATTCTTTATGTTCAATTGATTCATTCTTTTGTATATTTACTCTTAAGATTCCATTATATCAACTATATTTTTCAAAAGGAAATAAAAAGGATATTGCAAAGAATCATATGCACCATTTAATTCAGATATTCTTTCAAGTTTATTATTATGTCCTTTAATTAGGATATTTCTTTCTTGTATAATTTTATCATCTTTTAAACAAATTGCAGCTATTTCTTTTACAGTTGGTATATTATAAAATCTCATATTTTTATTATAAGTATTATAAATTTTGATATATAATATCTTATGATCTTGAGATTCTTCAATGATTCCTGCACTTACAAATATATGTACAAATGAATTAATATCCACTAATTATTTTGAAGTTCAGTTAACATTTCATAATTTAATAATTGATTTATAATTTCATGTCTTCTGTTAACTTGATTGACATAATTTGTAGAAATATAAAAATAGATTTGAGCAATTTATAATTTTCACCTAAATAAGACATTAAAGAATCAATCTCATAATATAATTCATCTTGAATTTTAAAGGTATATATTTTTTCTCTAGTATTAGCAAGATCCTTATCAATTGAGTTTTAATTGATGTAAATGCAAATACTTGATTATATGCATGTATTTGATTTACAAAAGGCTCATTGGTATTAGGATCTTTGGTAATAAGTAATTTGTAAATGATTTCTGATGCAGGAGCAAATATACTAATTGTACTTTTCCATTTAAACAATAGAAACCTTTACTTTCTTCTTTTCATTTCAAGGCATAACAATATTTACTGATAATATTTATTTTTCAAAATGATGTCTATTATCTATAATATTGTCACCTTGAATATTATTTTCAACAAATTCATTTAATCTATTATAATTAATTTTATAAAATTAATTAAAATTTTCTTCTTTTATTTCTTAATATTTTTGTTTTTGCTATATTCTGTTTTTTCTTTTTTCCTCTTCAATTTCCTCAACATTTTTAGATTTTCTATACTTTTGTATTCTTAATTTAGTTGCTTCTTGTATTTTGGATATTTTTTCAAAAGCAACTATAGAAGAACCTGTTTGAGTTGAGAATTCAACAATTGTTTCTTCTTAAATTGATAAAGATTCATCCAATTGCTTATAAAAAATAATGTTTGACAACTGAAACTTTGATTTTCTCCTCAATGTCAGGTAACAATCTCTCAAATGCTCTTAAGAGACTATGGGTATTTTGATAAGTGGAACATCTTTTATTATTGACCGGAAAGACATTGTTAACACCGATTTCATAATAATCAAGGATTCTCACATCCTGCCGAATAACACTAATGATTAGACTAAAACACATATACAGAGTCACATGACATCTGCCAATTCCAAAGCTATGAAGTGACACAAAATCTGAACTTGTAGTAATTATTAATTTTAACATAATAGACATAGAAATTATCAATTAACATGTGTTATTAATTACTGTTTGATATAAAAGAGTAACAGGATATTATTAATATATTTGTTTAACATTGTATTTTATTTATTATATTATTTTATTTCTTTTTCTTTATTATTTTATTAATTACACATATAATCTTCTGGGAGAATTACTAAGATTATATGTATATTATTCTTTATATATTTTTATTATATTTATTTATGTTGGGAAAACATTTTTTTTTTAAAACAGGTAACTTACACCTTGTTTATTAGATATTTCTAAGATGAGTATATACAAATTTATTTTATACAAATTTATCACTCTATCTACCTAATTAAACTTACTAAGGAAATTTTCCTACCATGCAGCTTATTGCCAAATACTGGTATATACTTGACTAATTTGCCAAGGCTCTACCTGTCTTATAAAAATTTTGTTTTAAATGAATAGATTGTGTTTCAATGGTGGTTGGCATGTTTCATGATCACGTTGATTCCTGGGATAGAGGATTTATATATATTTTTCTTTTCTTTTCCTATGGATTTGTAATGCCTTTTGTCTTTAGGGGTTATATTGTGTTCCTTTTCTGTAGTTCCATTTTTCTTGAATTATGTTAAGGAATCTGTTGATAATGTTTTTAATAGTTTCTTTTTAGTTTTCTGCTGATGTATATTTTTTGATGGTTTTGATCATATTCATTGTGATAGCTCCTCTTGCTATATAGTTTTTGATTTTGTGTATCCAAAATTTTGCTTGTATATTGAGTTCTTTGTTTAAATTGTGCTTTGTGATTTTGTTGCTTTTACTGCTAACTTCTTCATTAATTATTTGTTGTAGTTTTTTATAGATGTCTGTTCTGTTTCCTTCACATAATATGCAATATGTGTTGGTTTCTATTTGTTAGCAATTGAGACATTTGTTATCTGTATAGATGTTTGCTGCTCTTCTATGTAGTTTGTCCTTGGTGGGTAGTTCTAGATTCCAGAGTCTAAACCTGAAAAATCTGCTGGTTGTGGTCTTTTTGGTTAGTTGATCCTATTGTGATTTTTGATGGTGCTCTGTTAATAAGTGACTTTTCCTATGCGATGTTGTCTAGTGTGGAGTTGTTGTCAGTTGTTTTAAGGTTGCGATCCAAACTTCTCTAGTTTAAGATATATTTTGTTCTGATAAGATTTTTGATTGAAGTCGTGATTGTGTTGTCTAGGGTATGGCCATTCCATTCTTGTGTCCATTGTGTTTTGTTGTTTCTGATAGGTATGCACTTTATTTCCGATGCTTTTTCTGATATTGTTGCTTCTTTTGATAGAAAGTCCGCTTTGTCATTGTGTTCGTCATTACTGTGTGCTTTAATTTTTTTCCATGTTATGGAAAGTTTTTAGCTTTCTATAATATGAATTATGGAGTTGATTATATTGTTGTTTCTCAGTGTTCTCAAACTGGCCGAGTTTGTTTGTGCTTTATTGATTGCTCCTATGGCTGCCTGACTGTCACTAAAAATAATGATTTTGCTGTTGGCAGGAGCTGTTGTAAGGAAAGTTAAAATTGCCACGAGTTCTGCTCTTGTGGAGAATAGAAATTCATTTATTTTTCTTTGAAAGCTGATGTCTGGTTTTTGAGAGATGTGCCAATCAAATCCCATTTTTTTGTTTAGATCTAGGGATCCATCTGTGTAGACTGAGATTTCTTTTATTTTTCTTATTTTGTGGCGTATTGTTGCCAGTTCTTCAATCTTTTGTTTTGTTATACTGAGGTATTTTTTGATAATTGTTTTGTTGATTGTTATTGGGTTGTTCGAGATAGTTGATGGTTGAGGAAGGGTGGTGTGTGAGAATTTGTCTTTGAGGATGTTGTTTAGACTATCTGGTAATGTTCTGCTACGTTGGCAGAGTTTTTTGGAAGGTGTGTTTCTTGAGCTAGTTGTGTTTTTGCAGACTGGAATATAGATTAGGCTGTTTTTTTCCTTGAAGAAGATATATTCTCCTTGTTTTTCTGAGGTATTAAGTGTGCATCCGTTGCACTCTTGTAGAGGTGAGTGGTTATTGGTAGTTCTAATATAATGTTGTAGTTTGACTGTATTTTTGTGAATGGCTCGCTTTTTGCCTATGATACTTGTATTGATACCTTGGGATGCAGTCCATTTGATTTCTTGGTTAGGTATTTCGATTGCTAGTTTGTGATTAATTTTTGTGGCTTGGTTTTGTATTCGTCTTTTTTCAATTAAGGTGAGAATTTTTTGGTTTAATTGGATTTCTTTGAACCAGTTGGGTGTTTTTCTGTTGGGTTTTTTGTTTGCCATAACTACTTTTACCCATGCTGCTAGTCTGGATCCCGTATAGTTAGTAATCTGGTTCAGGAAGAGGATTTGATTTGCTGCGAGCTGTTTTCTGTGTTTCTTATACCATGTTGGGTTTGTTATTTCTTCGATTGTTATATCTGTTTTTTTCATAGTTTGAAGGTTTTGTGTTATGTCTATGAATCTATGTTATCTGAGCAGATAGAGAAGGTCATGAGTGAAGTCATATCCTTGAGGTAAGAATGTATCTATAAATTGAGTGCTTGTTATAGACTTAGTTGACCATCATCTATTTTGAACTTCTTGTAGGCGCATGTTCGTGACTTTTCCTATAATGTCTTGACTATTGATTCTTTTGTACCAGTTGTATGCATGGAGTAGTAGTTGTCTGTCCCAGAGATGGAAAAACCCGTATTTGAGTAGGTTGTATAGGATTGTGTTAGGTGCTGTTTTTGCGAGATTAAGTTTGTGTTTATAGATAGGATTGAGGATGCTTATGATTTTGTTGCAGTTCAGTTCTGTAAGGATTAGGTCTGATAGAAGATATGTTATTATTGGTGATTAGACTTGATTGTGTAAGTATCTGATTTGTTTGTCTGTTGTTGTTTTCCACTTGATTGTGTTGATGTATTTCCTAGTTTTTTTCTTGATGAGTTGTTGTTGGAATGCTTTTGCTTCTTTGCCTTCTAGGTAGATTTCTAGGATTCTGGCTGCTTGGTTTGGTGGAAGCATTGTGATCAGTTGTTCGTGAATCAAGATTTTGTTGGTTTGTTTGTAGATGGAGTTGAGGACTAGCAGGTTTGATTTGGATGTGTTAATGTGAATGTCATTTAATGTGAAAAATTCTGAGCAGATATCGCTTATTTTTTGTAGTCTTTTTTGGCTGTTTGCTATTAAGGTGGTGTCGTCCATAAATACCAGGCATGATATGTTTTGGGTTATGATAGTTGGAGATGTTGTGGGTTTCTTCCATATTTTTGTTGTAAGGGTATAATTTTTTCTTGTTCTTGAGATCAGAGAAAGGAGTGGATTATAGAAGATTCTCCAAAGTAGGGGTAATATGATGTCTCCTTGGTCGATTCCATCTTCTACTGTGTATTGTGGTGAGGATCTGAAAGGTGTAAGTACTTGGTTTTGTCTGTTGTCGCAAATGTTGGTTATGATTTGGATGATAGTATTTGGATATTTGATTCATTGTAGTGCAAGTTTGAGTCTTTGGATATTTACTGAGTCAAAGGCTTTTGCCATATCTAAGCTTAGTATCCATGCTTGATTACTTTTTTGTTTCGCGTCATCTTGGATTGCTTTGAGAATGTAAATTGGTTCTTGTGTACTACATTCTGGAAGGGCTGCCCAGTTATGTTCTGATAAGATTTGGTGGAAAAAGCGTACAGTTATATTTTTAACAATTCAAAGTCAAAAGGCAACGAGCTTGGTGTCGTTTAACTTGATCTACATCAATGTTCGTCCTGAACCCGGTTAAATACCTTTGAGTTCATAAACCTACTGTGCTACGATTCGAGTACAGGTGCACCTCCTATGGTACACAAGTACAACAATCTCCGCTTGTAGCTCATGCTTCATTCACACGAACCATCCATACTTGCATCCTGAGCATACCAGCTGAAGCACTCCTGACCAGGGGTGATGCCCTAATCGGGAAATTCATCAACGACTGTATTGCAGTCTCCCCTCTCGCCATTCCTGTAACAACGGGTACCTTTGCAGAATTAGGTATGGGCCGGAACATCCAGAAGCCCCATTGATAGATACCTCGACAGATCATTGTTAAAAATAATACTCGTGTGTTGCAAAAATTGCGTTCTGGTGGTGCCAATGCTTTAAACACCAATCATGCTATTGTTCTTGTGATTTGATTGTCAATCGTATGATTTTTTTGTTTATCGTATAATTGATTATTATATTGTTCCCGAAGGGAACAATATATTGATCACACATGTAAGATAATGCAAAGTTTCCTTTGATTATGATTACAAATGTGCCCAATGTGACATTAAATGCATGTATTACTGCATATGTAATACTGTAACATGCACTTACTTATTTTGTCAAAGTGTTTCATACACAAAATCTTTTTTTTCGCTAAACATTTTTTTATATGCATGTTTAGGCAAAGATGGTCATTCTTTTCCAAATAGGGTTATATTGTGCAGAAGATTTTTGAATTTACAAAGTCAACAGGCAACGAGCTCGGTGTCGTTTGACTTGGTTTACACCAAGGAACGTCCTGAACTCGTTTAAATAACTGTTGCCCGATCACCTGAGGAACATGATTAGAGCCCAACACAGCCGCCCCAGGGACTGCAGGTACAACTACCACAAGAACTCAGGCGTCGTTGTATACCATCACACCAATCCTTTTTGCACATGAGCAGTAAGGATAGTCCGGAGTATACTAATTAGGTTCACAAGGGCGTTATTCCAGCCATTTTCACAGTACTACTAACAATTCGTACCAACTTGCCCCAATTAGTATGCCCCAAGACCATCGTTACCCTTTGCATGCGCGCAAGGGATGCAATTGGTACACAGCACACAGTTAGATACCTAGACGGAGTGCATCAAAAATCAGTTACTCTTATTGTTCCAAAATCACGCCATTGATGAGGCAACCTTTTAAACACCAATGACAATTTGTGTTTGCGATTATCAATTTTACAATTTGTAATTTCAAATTTGTAATACAAATTGTTTAATATTGTTCCCTTTGGGAACAATATTAATGCAAGTTGTCATACAAAATTAATTAAAATTTGTAATCAAACTTGCACCCCTTAAGCGTGAAACTTGACACAAATGTCAATCCGTTTCACTTTTTTTTTTATATAGTTAGCTTGCTAAACAAAAAAATCGGCTGATTTTTTCATGCATGTTTAGGCAAGTATATACAAGTTTATGCATGGTTTAACTATAAAAGGAAAAATTTAATTAAGGGTGCTGCATGGAGTATTCTATAAAATACCCGGCAGTTTTTCCGAACACTTAAATTAAAAGTTTTCTTTTTCAACCAAGTTTCCTTTTTTGGAAACAATGTGAATTTCCTAATTAGGTGAACAATGCAATTTATTACCTTTTTAGGGTAATACATTAATTCAAACACGTGTTTTTACTAATTAGGAAATGATGATCCTTTCCCACGTTCATACCAAGGGTTAGGGTTCCAATAAGTTGGTAACAATCATTTATAGAACCAATATAACCAAATATGGTTAGTACAACCAAGTACCGGGTTGTTGGTTAGGTTAGGATTTAGGTTAGGGTTAGGGTTAGGGTTAGGACTGGGTTAGGGCCCCAGGGATGTGTAGCATCCCCGGGGGGATTTACACATCCATTATAACCTTAAGATTTTGTAAAAATAAATTTTTACAAGTTTTTTCGTGGTAAAGCTCTTTATTAAAATTATTGGAATCAAAGCGTAACAAAAAGTTACAGATTGGACAGAATTGTCAACAATCTCTACTTTAACTCCTAATTTTTTAGAGCCTTCGCAAACACAGAATAAATCGAACGACCTTTGCGGACGGGAAACAAGAAGGTACATGTTTCATCCTTTGCAACAAGTTTTGATAACTTAGTACTGTTCCTTAAAACATCGCTAATTAATGGCCTAGCGCTATTGTTTTCCAAAGGAACAAACAGCCAGTTGTTACCAGAACCTTGGTCGTCAGTTTGACCCGAACCTGATGATTTCCTCATTTGATGAGGTTTTTCACCTTTCAATAATTCATCCCTATCATCATATGTGTTTAGAGATAGTTTTTGGCGAATTATTTTCTCAGGATATGCCCGATGACGTAAAAATTCTACGAATTGTTTTAATGTTCTATTATACATTAATTTGTCATCATTGTTTCGGATATACCTGATATTCTCACCCTGAATCCATCCATAGATATAGTTAGGGGGGTAGAACGTTTGAGGATCTGTATAAATATGTTTGTTCATTGGCTTATCAAAGAGACTAAACTTTAGTTTCTTCATATTTTTATTATTATCAGACCTCACCCATTGAATTTTTAAGTCAAGGAAGTTAACCGACTTATTCAATTGAGACACGAAAGGTGACACGTCAAATTTAAAACAGTTATTATCAGAGTATTCAATTATATTACTAATCAAGTACTCAGACGAATTGAGACCTAAGTCCATTCTTCTGTTATTTGACAATTTGTTATGCACTGAAACGGTAAAAACATCGTCCAGATACCTAACAAATATACAACTATCTGGTTCAAACTGAGTACGCAAATCTTTGAGAGATGAAATCTCAACTGCACAAGCGTACAAGTTTGCCAAGATAGGTGACAAGGGATTTCCCATAGGAAGACCTTTTAGTTGAAAATAGACTCTGTCTAGATATGACACATAGGAATTCCTAAAAATCCAAATAATTATTTCACGAATTAAATCAAACTCGTGTTTATTTGTAGGATTCATAATCCCTTTGATATTAAATAAATACCAAATGCGTCTAAGAGCAACTTGAGGATTTATACTGTTATACATATCCTCTATATCAGCAGTTGCCATAGACGCATCTTTGGGAAACTCCATTGAAACCCAATTGAAACTTCGATTAACTAAAGTCAATGAGTTCTGGAGAACATAAGGAAACTTTTCCAAAATCGGTTGCAATTTAGCAGCAACCCATTTAGATGCTTTAGTATTAACCCAATTATGTACAGGGCTAATGAATCTACACTTTAACGGAGATTTATGGACCTTAGCTAAAGCATAAATTTTTGGAAAAGTTTGCGCTCCTTCATCCCAAAGGTCAAACATGAGACGTGCAGCATTGTTTTTAACTTTTTCATGTTTGGCCACGATTTCTCTGAGACTCCTTGACTGGGCAGTAAAACT
>CAJVPV010000311.1:0-23817 GCA_910591835.1 Acaulospora morrowiae
AGGCAGGCTAGCATTTAACTTGCTACATATGTACGTAAGAGATGTTGTTTCTTTCACGATGTATATCATGTTATATACAATATCAAATAAAGAAATGATACTTACCTATGAGGGGAAACCCCTCCAAAAAAAAATAATTAAAATAATTATAGCATTGAATTATAATTGTATCAATTGTATTAACTATAAAAAAAATTCATTTAACTATATTACTAAATTCTTGATTTTTAATTGCATTTAACTTAATTCAATAATTTCTGTTACATATATAAGTTTAAAAATATTATCTTTTAAAGGCTTATAAAATTAGAATCTTTGAATATATTATATTTTTTATATATTAGTGCCAGGTTTTTTTATTAAAATTCTTAATTTTTTTAGTATTTAGTATTTAATTTTAAAAGGATTTGCTGTTTTATTCTTATAAAAATCTTAAAAAACTTTTTTCAATTCTTTTAATTAAAAATTTTTTTTAATCTTATTATATTATATCAATTGTTTTGAATTTTACTCTTAAATTCATATTATCTTTTTCATTAATTATCTAGTATATTATAGTTACTTTTATATTTTTGAAATATTTTTTGATAGTACTGTTTTATTTGATTTAAAATTTCTTTTTTATTAATTATAAAATATATTTTTCTTTTTTTATTTAATATTTTGATTCTATCTATTGTTATTTTTTCTCTGAAATTATTTATTAATATTTTTACAATTATTTTTTAATTGTCCTTAAGATTTTAACATCAGGTTTTAATTGTTTTAAGAATTTTTTAATTGAATAGTTTTTTTTTCAATAAATATATTTTCTATATTATCAATTTAAAGTTATATATATGTTTTTTTATTTAAGATAAAATTATGTTTTGATTTTTTATACTTTATAGTTAGGACTTCTAACAATACTATTTTGATACTACTTTGATATTAGTTTAATATTATTTTAATTAGTTTAATACATAAATTTACTATATATTCATATAAGTAGATCACAATCCATATATTAAATTTATTATAGATTGGTATTATTTTGATACTAGTTCAATACCAGTTCAATACTTTTTGAAGTCCTAATTGAAATATAATGAAATATCTTTATAAGGTTTATGTTTGAAGTATATTTTTAATACAAAATCTAATTATATTAGTTTTATTTATAAAAAATTTTAATTCTACTAAATATTAAAAAATTCTTAAATTTTGTTTTTTTTTTATAATTTTTTAGGTTAACTTATTATAAGTTTTATTTTTAACAAAATAGGTTTTCTATTTATAATTTAAAAAATATATATTGTTTTTTTTAAAATAAAAATATTTAAATTTTTAATTGATTTGTCTATTTATTAAATCTAAATTCAATTAAGAATTTATAAACAATACTTAAAAAAAAGATTTAAAAAGAATTAAACTTAAATTTAATAAAAAAAATTATTTTTAAATAATATTTTTCAGCAAATTATTTATTAAATATAGGATAAATTAAACAAACAAAAACCTATTTTTTATATTAACAATATATATGAAAATTCATGTTTTAGAAGTAATTAATTAAAAAAAAAAAAAGCTAAATAATTAAAAAAAATTTTTTTAAATAGTAATTATATACTGTATATATAAAGTTTTAATAAAAATTAATAAAAAAATTTTTTTTTGATTTATTATAAAAAATTTCAAAAATTTCAAAAATTTATTGTAATTTCTTCTACTTTTTTCTTTAGTTTTTGTAAAACATATTTATTTTAGTATAGATTAGTATTTATAATAATATATTTTAATATATTATTATTGTTATAAATTTTATACTTAGTTAATTTTGTAAAAATTAAATTAAAAATCAATAAAAAATTACAATTTGAGAAAAATCCCATAAAAAAAAAATATAATATAAATAAAAATATTGTTTTTTTAAACATATTAATTAATTTTCTTAATAAATTACTATTAATTATTTTTGTATAATTTTTCAGTTTTTTTAATTTTTTTAATATTATATTATATTATTAAAAGAAAAAACCTAATAAGCTTATATTTTTAATATAAAATATATATTTTGATTTCAAAAATAGAATAATTTTTATTTACTTTTTTTGTTACTATTTCATCTATAATATTACATATTGCACAATATTGAACAAGTCAAAATGATTTTACAAACATGATTTTCAATCTAATAACATGTTATTGTGCTAAAAAATCTCATAAATATAACCAAAAATAGTATTTATATGAAATAACAATTTTTTGACACTATAAATTGTAATTTATACAATAAATTTATTAAAAAATTTAAAACTATAATAATTTATCTTTTAAAATTTTATAAAAAATTGCAAAAATCCTTTAATAAATTTCAAAAAATAATACTCAATAAAAACTGTGCATTGTAGCACCTTTCACTTAAAAAAAAAAAGTTTTTTCAAAAAATAAAAAATAAATATTTAAAATATTGTAAGCATTGCTACTTCTTAAATATTTTTAATTTATCACAAAGATTAAAAATTAATATACTAATATGTAAATTATACTGAACATATATTTGTCACTTTCAAACAAAATGGCGTTCTCAAATCTATTTTATATATATATTAATAATATATCTATAGTAAAAACTTGAACGTTTAATTATAGAAAAATTATTAACAATCTTTAGAACTAGATATTTAAATTACTAGAACAATTAATTAGTAATTATTACGAATGGGGTTCGACACCTGACAATTATTTCTCATCACGTACATGACTAATTCAATATAATTGACCATTCATGTGGAATTTCTCCATATTGTATGCCCAGTAATGTATCCGCAAATCGTCGAGTGACTGGTCCGGCTTGACTAGAGGCGTCATTTGGATCTAAAGGCACTTTTAAATTTTGGCCCCTATAATAAATGCCTTCGATGGGACTGACAATGCAGGCAGTGCCTGAACCGAACATTTCTATCAATCGACCGTCTTCTGCAGCTTTTACAACTTCCGGCATAGTAATTTTTCGCTCGGAGACCTTAAATTCATTCCATGAACGGGCAAGACTTAATATAGAATCACGCGTCACACCCGCAAGAATAGATCCATCCAGAGGTGGTGTCACAAGTTCAGTTTCTAATAATGTTAACGATATTATTAACTCAAGTATTGCTTAATAATAATGATAGAAGGCAAACAATACTTACCACCAAGTTCGTTTTTCAAAAGGACAAAGCAATTCATTGTACCTACTTCGGTAAGTTCATCATTCTCACCAAATAACCACAGATTTTGATGATAACCCTTTTTTGATGCATCGATTTGTGGCTTTACACATGGTGCATAATTCCCACCAATTTTTGCATCTCCGGTGCCGCCGGGCCAAGCTCTTACATATTCTGTTGTAGCTAATAATCTAACAGCACTAAATCCTGTCTTATAGTATGGTCCTACCGGTGAACAAATAACAAAAAGAAGAGCACGTCCAGTTGAATTAACCCCTAAAGACTCTTGGGTACCAATGAGGGTTGGACGTATATAGAGCGAGTATCCTCTTTCTACAGGAATCCAACGTTCCTCAAGACGAATAAGTTCTTTTATGCACTCAAGTAACTCTTCTCCGTTAAAGTCCTATTAAAAGGATAATGTTACATATAAGCTTATGATCAAATTCAATCAATTATTTTTTAAACGGATATTAACGGATATTTAAATAGCATTTATGCAACTAACTGGTAATGAGATCCTTGCGGCTGATTTTTTAAATCTCTTCATGTTCATGTCTGGTCTAAATAATCTTATTTTTCCATTCTTATCTTTATAAGCTTTTAGGCCCTCGAAACACTCGAAAGAATAATGGAATACCATAGCACTAGGATCAAGAGAGATCTTACCATAAGGTTGAATAAGAGGATCAGACCACCCATTTTCAGCACTCCATTGTATATTTAGCATATGATCTGTGAATTGACGTCCAAATACAAGATCTTTGGATGGGATGAGTGATTTTAAATGTTGCGGGCGTTGGACTCTTAATTTTTTATGCTGCAATACATAAATCATACGGTTTTACTTTAGTTCAAATACAAATATATTTTTTCTAGTACGTTGTTTCAAATATTTCGGAATTACATGTACAGATATGTTGTCATTATATCATATATTATGAATGTTGAACGTTATCAGCGATTGAACGAAGGTCATATAGGACTAAAAACTTACATCAATATCAGCTATTGTGCTTTGAAAGCGAACTTGTCGTAAAATAACGGGATACCGTTTAACTTTGAGAGGCAATGTAAGCCGAGTTAATACTTGTTTCGAAAAAAAAGAAAACATTGTCGCTCGAAAATTTAATCATTGTCAGAAAGATTATATATTGTATGTTCGACACGTACAGATCCAGTATAGGATATTTTAATGGTACATGCAGTGGGTAAACACAAAAAAGGAAGTGATCGGATCGACGCACAATCTTTACGTATCAAATATAGAAGTAAATTAAATTTATTTAGAAAGTCTTTTAACTTTATTTAAATTTTTGAAGCTATAATGTTTTTCGACTATAAAAATTTTCAGTTCAACTTACTTTCAAATATATAAATTATTTGGTAACCAGGTTAATTAAAATATAAATGTTTATTAAAAGCAATTGTTATAATAAAACATTTTAATATTCAATAAATATAATTAATATGAATTTTAAACAAAAAATTAAATTAAAGATTAAAAAATTATATTTTGCAATTTATATTTAAAAATAAAAAATAGGATAATTTTTTCAAATTGTTATTTTTAAATTTGTAAAATTTAAATTTATTATAAATACAATATGTACTGTATATAAATATAATTAGATACTTTATTACAAATATTATAATTTAATTTATAATATTGTATATTTAAATAATTTCAGTAATATAATTTTGCTAAATATTTCAATTGCAATAATTAATTTTTATTTATAAAATTAAGTTGACATGTTTTATTTTTATCTATTTAATCTATATTTTTAAAATTTAAAATTTAAAAAATTGTAAATATTTTTTAAAAATATATTAATTAGTTTATAGTTTTTAAATCATATTTTTTTAAGTTTAATTATTATAAATTTTATTATTATTTTTTGTTATCAGTTAAGGGACATTTCCCTCCCATTGTTGTTACACACAATATAAATTGTATTATAAAAATAACATTTTGAGTCTTGATTAAGGGAAATGTTCCGTGACTATTATTCAATCTATTAATTAGTTTTGTAATTTAAAATTTTATTTAAATATTTTAATAATATTTATTAAAAGTAATGTTATAAATTTTTTTCTATATTATTTTATAAATTCTTAAATTTTAAATTTTAATTATAGAAATAAAAGTTCTATTAATATTATAAAAAAATAAAAAAATTTATATTATAAAATATATAATGTTATTATTTAATTAAGATTTAATCAAGATTTAAAAGATTTATAAAATTTTTGAAATTTTTAAAATTTTTATTAATTTTGAATTTTTTTTTTTTTTAAAGGAATTTTCCCTAGCAGGTAAACATCATTTCTTTATTTATTATCATATACTAAATATATATACATTGAAAAAGAAACAATATCTCTTGAATGCATATTATATATAACAAGTTAAATACTAGCTTGCCTATTTGATTACTATTTAACTAATATTGTAAAAAATTTTAAAAGTAATATTAAAATATCAAATGGTGGAGTAGCAGCTATGCCTATCTACTTGATAAAATTTTATAAAATTTTTTGATTTTTTGAATATAAGAAAATGAAAAAAAAATAACAACTGTAGCTACTGAAACTAAAACCAAGTTGTCTAAGCTATAAAATCTATATAAACAAAAAGAATATTTAAAAGATGGCCAATAGTCCAGTCCTTGCACTGGTACTGATCTTAGAGATATAACTCTTATTGATATAGATAGTAGAGTATAATTGACATTGTTTATTGTTGTAGTAGTTGTTATTGTAGTAGTTGTTGTTATGGTGGTGGTGTTAAAAAACCGGTTTAAACAAATTCAATCATTTTTTTGTTGTTTTGATGGAATCTGATTAGATGATTGGAAAGCAACGATCATTTGAAGAGGGTAAACTGATTTCAGTTTTTTGGAAAAAAATTTTTGGAGATTTGGAATAGCACAGTAAGTAGCATTATGGTAAGATTATATGTAAAAGTTGTGTTAAAACAAACAATAGATCCAACAATATTGTTTAAGTGTATTTTTTGAAAGATATTTGATTTAGTAAGTATAATAGTATTGATGTGGATAGTTTTTATGATATAATTAGGGCTTCTAATGATATCACTTCGATATCACTTCGATACTAGTTCAATACTTAAATTTACTATAAAAACATATGAGTAGGTCACAACCCATATATTAAATTTACTATAGATCGGTATCATTTCGATATCAGTTCGATACCAGTTTGGTATTTTTTTGGAACCCTAGATATAATAGAAAGAAGGGGGGTGCAAGAGAATAAAAAAAAAGAGAACTGCTATAAGCCTTTCCTCATGCAACTAAAAGATAAGCAAGATTTTCAAACTTAAGTAGACTTTGACCAGAGGTCCCATCCCATTGCACCAGTTATCTTGAAGGTTTTTGAGTTCTTGAACTGGGGCTTACTTGTTTTTTTGTTTTTTTTTTAAACTAGTTTAACCTTGCTTAGCAAACTTTATTAAAGTCAATATTTACATATATTCGTATACATTTCTGTATATAAACTATACTATAACATTAATTGATAAGTGTATGCTAAACTATATCGAAGTTTCCTAGATATCGGCTGTTGCTATCAACTTTTCCTAATGGATAGAGGTTAAAACTAACGTGCCAAGGCATCGCTATTGTTAGGGCTCTGAAAAAGTACTGAACTGGTATCAAACTGGTATTGAAATGGTACCGATCTATAGTAAATTTAATATATGGGTTTTGACCTACTTATATATTTTTATAGTAAATTTAAGTATCGAACTGATATCGAAGTGGTATTGTTAGGAGCCCTAGCTATTGTTAATGTTACTAATATATAAATAAAAAAAATTGTTTCTTGTCATTTTGTCCATGTTTTAACCTATTTTTTTAGCAATTTCCTTTCCAGGTTCTTTTTCTTATTTGCTGTTATTTCTTCTTTTTCTCTATCTCTTTCAATTTCTGTTTGATATAATCTGTGTCTTCACTTTTTTTTGTCCGCTCTGCTGATGTTGTTTATCTCTTTACATTTTGCGATTTCTTTATATTTTTTTTTTCATAGCTCGTTGATTACTTTTGTTGTTCTCTTAATAATTCTTTTACATATTTCTTTTGTTTTTTCCCTTGCAAACTAATATATATATTGGGTTATCTCTTTGATCAGAATTTCCCTTATTATATAGTTTCTTGTGCACTTTGAGTTTGTGATTAATGGCATTTTCAGTTTTGAGTCTTCTTTCTCTTTTCCTTTGTTACAATTTTTTTGGTACTCTTCGGTTTCTTCTTTTATTATCTTTTTGTATTCATCTATTATTTTATATTGCCAGTGTTTGTACATTAAGTGCTCTAGGCTTTCTCTTTTCTTGCATCCTGGGCATTTGTTTGATTTGTAGATATCTGACCTTCTTTCTGCTAGCCTATTCAGTGTAGGAAGTTCGCCATTTAGTAATCTGTATCTGATTCTTCTATATGTGTGATCTTCTAGGCTTGTATATATTTTAGTTATTTTGGATTGGTGTTGCGCTTCCCAGGTAAAGTGCCAGTCTATTTGTAGCTCATCTCTATACTTAATTCATACTCTGTTTCTTCTCTCTGTTATCCAGTTTGCCATTCATTTGGTGTTTTACATGTTTTCAAGAATTTTTTGATATTTGTATCTAACTAGTATTCTCTCCAATTTAGTGTTTCCTATGCTGCTGCTCTTGGATTGGCTGTTATGATTACTTTATCTCCTTTGTTCGCTTCTTCTTTTGCCAATTTGTCTATCTCTTCATTTTTCTCTTCTCCTTGGTGTGCTTTAAATTTAATAAATGTTGTTTGTCCTTATTTTTCTTTAATGATTTTTTTAATCAGAGTTTTTGTTATCCAGTTTGCGCTTTTATAGATTTGGCAGCTTCCTTTGTTTTCTTTTTGAATTCCTTGAATGGCTGCCTGGCTGTCTGTATATATTTCGACTTCTGCTTGAACTGGAATTGTAACTAGTATAGTTAAGATTGCCATTAATTTTGCTCTTGTCAATGATGGAAAGTATTCTATATGACCTGAGTATGTAATTTTCTTTCCTGTTTCTTGATTGGTTATATGCCATCCTACTCCTATCTTGGTTTGGTTGATTGCTTCCTGGATTATTGAGCCATCTGTGCATGTTTTTATTCTTCTCCAGCTTTCCGTTTATTTGATCTTTTTGGCTAGTTCTTTTTTATTTGAGCTGCTGATTTGTATGTGTTTTGTGATTTTGTCTTCTATTTCTGTTTGTTTTCCACCAATTATGATGTTGATTCTGGTTTGTGTTTTGTTTTCTGGGTTTTGTATATTGTGCATTATTGTGCCTGGTGATGTTTGTATTCTATCCAGGTATCCTAAGATTTGACTGTAGAGCTTTGTACTGTATGTGGTTTTGGTTACTGGAATAATTATTGCCTAGTCTATTTTGATTTCTTTGGTACACCCTTCTCTTGTGTTGTCTCTGTGGTCACACCTTTGACACTTGTCTATAGGTGAATCTCCTTCTCTTTGTCGCATATGTTATACTTTTACTTTGTTATCTATTATTTTACATTTGCGATCTATTCTTTCAATATGTATTTGTTGGTTGATCATATATGCCAAGTATCTTTGCTTTTGGATGTTATGGCTTTTTGCTGCTTCTAGCTGAGAGATTGGATTGGGTCTTATTAGATTCGTCAATGTAATTGTGTACCTATTTTCTAAAATGTCTGGTTGGCTGCATTTTTCTCTGATCTCGGTGAACCATTTTGGCTGCTTGTCAGTCGGTTTACATCTTGTGGCTGCTCTGATTTGTCTCCAGTTGAGCATGCATGTTTGTTGAACTGGGGCTTACTTGTAATAAAGAGTGTAAACTATTTTTTCTTGCTTAAAATTATCATAAAAGAAAATTTTTTAACAAAATAGATGCAATCAGGAAAGTGTTTTTTTTTAATTTTGAAATTTTTAATATACGTATATATATTGTTGTGGTGAAATCACGGCGAGTCAGTCGCTTCGATCTGTCTCACGCTGTGTAACAATCGGAGCGGTTTCTGCTCAAAAGAGGCGTGTGAATTTGGCCAGAGTTTGTAACGCTGATACAGATCAGTCCGTCGATCTTGCGTCCTCAATGGTTACTTTACGCGCAGCAATTCCGTTAGCTACGTGACACTGGGGTCAATCACAAGGCAATAGTTTATCAAATAAAGATGGTTTTTATTTAACAGTTGCACAGTACCTATTCTGGTTCTCCCTACTTTTTGACCATTCTTAGGTCACTTATATATATTTTTACTTTATACCTATTATACCTATTATACCTGATATACTACTTATACCTGATATACCGTTTATACCTGATATACTTACCCTTATAATTTTCTATCATTTACCCATCATTTTTCCCTACAACAATATACAATATATATATAAGATAATTGTATTAAAAAAAAATAACATTAAAATATTTTTTCACTATTTATTTTTTTTCAATATTACAGTATATAATTAGTGATTACAATATAACAATAAATCTATTAATTATATATTTAACAATATATAATATAAATCTTATTTATTATTTTTTGTTTTTAAAAATAAATAATAATTTGTCAATCTTATATTTTATATTTTTTTAGAATTTTTATTATTAATTCAATTTTTAAAAATTATATTATATTTTAATATACAAGATTTTAATTTAATTATATTTTTATAAAATTATTTTTTTGTTTTTATATTGTTTTTATTAAATAATATTAATTTAAACTTTTTTTTTTTTTAAAGTGAAATACGTGCAAGATATATGATCTTTATTGATACATTTATATATTTAGACAGATATCAAGTGTTTCTACAAATTAACCAGAAATTAGTTGGTATATGGATATCTATTATATCTTTACAGCTAATCTGCAGATTAATACTGCTTAGTATATATATTGCTATAAGACTAATTATGCCAACTACTTATAACCCAACTATACATTTATTTAAATATCTAAAGATATATTTATATATTAAGTGAAACTTTTCACAAATGGGAATCCTACTATTAGTTTAAAACTTATCTAACTTACTAAGTTCATATTGCAGAGAGCAGTGTAGTATAAAATATTATTATAGAGATTAATCCCAGTCATTCCAATCACTTGTTATTATTGATTCTTGGAATATGTCATTAATATAATACAGCACTACCATTTTTATCACCTGTGAAACTGATATTCTTGCTTGAATTCTGATTTAATCTTGACAATCCTCATCAAACATACTTGGTTTTAATGATTTTTGTTTGGATTGTTACCTCCTATAACTAATAACCTTTTGCCCTTTTAATCTATTTAAGTTCAAGAGAATACCACTTATGAGATAGATCCTCAAGCTCTAGATTGGAATAGATCAATTTAACATTAATCTCTTTAGATTATATAATGAAGTCTGCCATCACCAGTTTGGATTAAGATTTTTATAGACTTTTATCAAAGTTAAACCAGAAGCTTTTTCTTATATAATTTTTTATACTTTGATATATTTTCAGCCCACAATTATTGAAAAGATTAGAGGTCTCATCTTCATATAGCTTAACTAAATTTGAATGCAATTAAGAATTATTTAGTACAATATATGTAGGATATTCTTGTAAACCTATATTTAAAGGTAAATACGCTTTGCTTTCTATGAGTATTAAATTAGGAATATGTGTTTGGTAACCTGGGAGCACTATCTATTGTACTATTGACCTATAGGTTTATTAATTTAAACTTATTAATTTGTAAATTATTAATTTTATATAATTTTTTATTTTATTTAATATTTTTTATAAATTTTTTTTTTTTTTTTAATCTCACAATCAGGTTGATATCATTTATTTATTAAATTATAAAAAACTATTACAAGTTGAGAATTCATGCAAAGTATAAATTTCTCCAATCCAACTTATCTGTTAACAGTTAAAGCCTCCAGATGTGATTTATAGGGGTAATATATTGTTTCCTTAAAGAATGGAATTAAGATCCTGAACTTCCAATAGGATTAAAATCTGCAGATTATCCAAATTGTGTCATCCCCTCTTGTAATAACTACACAAAGGGAAAAAGGAATAAAAAAGAAATTTTTTGGACAAAAGAAAAAAAAGCTATCATCTATTCTAATTATCATTGAAGAGGTTATCTTTGTAAACTTCAAAATCCAAGTTCCTTATTATTTCATACTTTTTACTGCCTGTGACCAGTTAAACTGTTTAATTTTTATTGAAGTAGTCAATATCTAAGAATATTTAAGAGTACTTTCAAAAGAGTATTTCTTGAGACTTTATACTTGAAGACTTCTAATCAGAAAAAATGTTGGTTTTCTATTATTGATTTCTTTTCCAAGCCATGTCTTCTGGAATTATTGCTTCATTCAACTGATAAATAGTTTCAAGATTCCTTTCTTTAACCATTTTCAGGATAAATATCAATACTTCAACTTGTTACCAGATTGGGATAGGACCTAGATCTTGTTGCTACTTCTTGTCATTAAAAAAGAATAGAAAATAAAAAAATAAAATAAAAGAATAGAAACAAAAAGTGTTACTTCTTTTCTACTTACAACTTCAACTTTATCTAATATTTCTATACTACTTCTTCAACTAAAAACTATTCAACTTTTTCAGAAACCAATCACATCATTGGTTTGGTATTGCACAACTAGAAACATGTAAGAAGTATATGTCTTGTTTACTTTTTTTGTAGCTGATATGATCAACCAGTCTGTGGCCTTAACCAATCATTTTTCAGGAAATTCAGTGTAACCAAAAAATTCAGGATCAAACTGAGGTAGGCAAAATTCTTCAGAAAAACCAGAGAAAAAGAAAACATGCTTGAGAAAAAAGAAGTGGAAAGTCAAAAAGATAATAAAAAGACTAGAGACTTCTTTATTTTTGTTTCTCTAGATTCTTGAATCTTTTGGAGATCTTTGGAGAGTATTTTTTCTTGTCAGTTTTCTTCCTATAAAGATGTTCTTGTCATAGATCTTTTAGATAGGTTTTTTGTATTTAGTTGCAAAAATAAACAAGAAAAGTGCTTTGAAAAAGAAAAATAAAACAAGTGATGGTTTCTACTTACTTGATTGATTAAAAACCAATGTTGTTTTAAGGAAAGTGTATAGACTTTATTATCATAAAAACAAAAAATTTTTTGAGAATATCTGTTTTTGGGTTGGCAAAAAGATCAGTGAAAAGAGTTTTTTCATTTTTTATAAATTTACTTTGAATAAAAAATTCAAATAATATTATTTATATATATAATAATTATTTTATAATAGTTAAATATTTTGTTTTTATTAAATAAAATCTTTGATTTGTAAATATATTATATATTATATTTTTAATTTTTTTTTAAATTTATAATATATATATATATATAATAAAGATTTTAAAATTTTTAATATTAATAATTTTTAAAGAATTTATAATATTTTAAAAAAATTTTAATTAATTTCAGATCAATTATAAATAAGTAAATTAATTTTTCATTTTAAATAATTAATAAACAATATATAAAATAAAATTTTATTATAAGTTACTTTGAATAAAAAGTTTTAAGATTTTTTTGAAATTTTAAATCTTTAAATTAATAAATTTTAAATTTTTAAATTTTTAAGATATTTTAAAATTATTTATTTTAATTTTTTTATATAATAAAATATATAATAAATGCTAATATTTTATTTTTTATTTTTTTTGATAGATAAATATCATTTGATATTATATTTTAAAGTTATATATACTTGTGAAAGAAACAATATCTTTTGTATACAAAAATGCAACAAGTTAAATACTGGCTTGCCTACACATCTATATCTAGTTAATATCAAAAAAAATTTTTAAAACAATATTATATATGCTATACCTACTTACTCAAAATTTTTTAATTAAACATAAAATGAATAGGAAATAAAAGAAATTTGAAAAGAAAAAAAAATTGAGGCTACAATAACATTGGTTGCTAAAACTAAAACTAAGTTGTCTACACTATAAAATTTATATAAACAAAAAAATATCTAAAAGATAACCAATAGTTCAGCCTTTGTACTGATGCTAGTCTTAAAAATATGACTCTTATTGACATAAATAGTAGAGTATAGTTAATGTTGTTTGTTGTTATAATAGTTGTTATTGTTGTTATGTTAAAAAACCAGTTTAAACAAATTCAGTTTTTTCTTTGTTGTTTTGATAAAATCTGATTGAATGATTGAAAAGTGACAATTATTTGAAGGGATAAGCTGATTTTAGTTTTTTGAAAAAAATTTTTTTGGAGATTTTGAAATAGTGCAATAAATAATATTATAGTAAGATTATATGTAAAGGTTGTATTAAAACAAACAATAGACCTAATAATATTGTTTAAGTGTTTTTTTTGGAAGGTATTTGATTTAGTAAGTATAATAATATTAATGTGAATAGTTTTTATAATATAATAAAGAGAAGGAGTGATGCAAGAAAACAAAAGAAAAGAGAATTATTACAGGCCTTTTTTCATATAACTAAAAGATAAGCAAGACTCTCAAATTTGAGTAGACTTTGACTAAAGGTCCTATTCTACTGTATCAGTTGTTTTGAAAGTTTTTGAGTTTTTGAGCTAGGGCCCACTTGTGATAAAAAGTATAAAACATTTTTCTTGCTTAAATTACCATAAAAGAAAAATTTTTAATGAAATGAATACAATCAATAAAAAGTTTTTTTTTTTTTTAATGTTAATCTTTTATTATATATATTTATTATATATAGTATATACAGTATATAATATATAGAATGTATTTATTTTTCTACTTATTATTTTAGTACCTCAGAGCCTAATATTTGTAATGTTTTTTATTATAATATTAAAAAGCAGATTATAAAGAGTAAAAATTTTATTATTAGTTTTAAATTATCTAAATTATTTAATTTGATTTATTATTAAAAGAAATTTGATTTAAGAGTTGATTCAAATATCTTTTTTATCTTATTGTTCAAATTTTAAATTATAAATCTATATTAATTTTAAATTTATATAAGTTATAACTTTTCTTATTATCTATAATTAATATAACTATTTAAACTTTACATCAAATTAAGATATTTTAAGTTAAAATTTTAATTATTGTTAAGGAAATATTAATTGAAATTAATTAAAATAAAATATATTCTAATTTGTATATGTTATTATTATTAATAACTGTTGGAATTGATTAAAATAAAATATAATTCAATTTATATATTTAAATATAAAAGTTTTTTTTTTTAATAATTATTATAACATTATTATTTTTTTTGTAATTAATAACTATATACTTACTTGTTTATATTCATTAATTTTTAAAAACATTAAAATACTATTCAAATAATTGTTATATTATCATATATTTTTTTAAAAAAAATTATAATTTTAATATTTATTGAATTATTATATGGATTAATTTTTTATAAAAAACAGTACTTAATAGGTTTTTTGTGAGGTTTTCTCTTATAGGTAAATATCATTTCTTTATTTGATATTGTATATAATATGATATACATTGTAAAAGAAACAACATCTTTTATATACATAGGTAACAAGTTAAATATTAGTTTACCTATGTGAACATATCTAGCTAATATTGAAAAAGAAATTCAAAATAATACTATATACTAGTTGTGTCTGAATAGAAAATTTTACAAAGTCTTTTTGTAAATTTGTAATTATAGTAATTGAGAGAGAAAAGAAAATAAATGTAACTAAAACTAAAACTAAATGAAATAAACTATAAAATCTATAAGTAAAGAATCAATTATTTCTTCAAAAGAACCTCTGGACAGGCTCGTTGTCCTATCTCTTCGACTCTTTGATTACTATAAATAGTAGAGTATATATGACATTGTTTGTTGTTATAGTTATCAGTAGTAGTGTAATTGACATTATTGTTGTAATTGTTGTTATTGTAATATAAAACCAGTTTAAACAAGTTTGGTTTTTGTTTTTATTTTTAGATAAAATCTGATTGGATGATTAGAGAGTACTGATTATTTGGAGAGGGTAAACTGATTTCAGTTTTTTGAACAAAAAATTTTGAAGATTTTGGAGTGGTACAGTAAGTATCGTCATGATAGAGTTTTATATAAAGGTTGTATTAAAACAAACAGTAGATCCAATAACTCTATTTGAGTGTATGTTTTGGAAAGTATTTGATTTAGCAAGTATGATAGTAATAATATAGATGGTTTTTATGATAAAATAAGAATAAGAAGATATACAAGAGAACAAAAGAATAGAGAATTGCCACAGGCCTTTTCCCATGCAACTGAAGGATAAACAAGACTCCCAAACTTGATTAGACTTTAATCAGGGGTTTCATTCCATTGCATCAGTTGTCTTGAAGGTTCTTGAATTCCTGAGTTGGAACTCACTTGCGATAAAAAGAGTAAAACATTTTTTCTTGCTTAAAATTATTATAAAAGAAAAATTCTTAACAAAACAGATGTGATCAGGAGAGAGTTTTTCCAGTACTTAATAGGTTATAGCATCAGATATTATATTAATACTATTCAATTGCTTTTACTTGAAATTGAATTAATATCTTTTTTAAAATAATTTATAATAAAATTTATTTTATATATTATTTATTAATTGTTTTAAAAGAAAAAATCAATTTATTTATTTGTAATTTATTTAAAATTAATTGAAATTTTTTAAAGCTTTATTATTTCTAATTAATATTAAAATAAGTATTAATAAATTAAACTTTAAAGTATATTATAAAATTATAAAAACAAATTTATTAAATTAATATAAATTTAATATTTAATATTATTAATAAATTTATACTATTGATAATATTAATATCCTCAGCTTTGTATTTTGTATTTCTTATATAATCTGTTTTAAAAAGTTCAAAATACTTGATGGCAAGTTTTGTTAAATAATTTTATAAATTTGAAATATACAAAAAATTAGCTGGTTTAAATCAAAAATTACAATATTAATTATAGGTTTTGGAGAAAGATAGGCATATTGTCATAGACAAAACGTGATGGAGAATTAAATAGGATGTTAAAAATGATTACTGTTAAAACTTCAGGAATATGATGCTTAAATAATAAATAAATTGAATGGCTAACAATAATTTGCAAAGACAATAACATTATTATATTAATTATTTTGATAGTGCCATTTTTCCTTATTGCTATAGCATCGGTTAATTGAGAAAGAGCTTCATTATTAGCCTTTTAAAGTCAATTGTACAAGTATGTGTTAAACAAAAACAAAGATTATATCCAAAAAATTTTTCTAAAAATACCATAATTATTCTAACATTGAGTTTTGAAAATCACATTGATTAAGTGTGTAAGGTGTTGTCTTCATTACCTTTATTATTAGGGCCTAAAAAAGACTAGTAAATATCATATTAATTGCAACATCCGCAATCCTGTGGTATAATAATACAATTTGATATTATTTAACTCCCGTGATTCTGGAAAAACTTCTATATCAACTGCCTTCAATTCCATCAAATGGATTAAACGAATTTAACAATTGAAATAGATTATGTTTAATGTAGTAGTGCTGTAACCTAAAATAAATCTGTAAATAGGGAAAACCATACTGAAGAATATTAAAAGATTAGATTGTTATTTTCTGATGTCAAACGTACAGGTGTTGCCATTTTATTCCAAATCGTTTAGTTTTGTTCGCTCAATCAGCACTA
The DNA here is from genome assembly GCA_910591835.1 of Acaulospora morrowiae. Lineage (NCBI taxonomy): Eukaryota > Fungi > Glomeromycota > Glomeromycetes > Diversisporales > Acaulosporaceae > Acaulospora > Acaulospora morrowiae. The sequence goes on from CAJVPV010000311.1 coordinate 16,877, forward strand.
TTTTGATAAGCATATATTTTTATAATGTGAATAATGAAAATAATATCGAAGACTCATGACTCATAATACTTAGAGAATTTCATAAGTATCTTTTCGTCAGACAGTGTTTTGTCGAATTGTAGACATCAGAAAATCCCGAACTTGTCGGAAAAATTACAACTTCCAAAAATCTACTGAAAAGAAGCACAAAATATAGTTAATGTATAGTGAAGCATTGACCCATAGTTACCCGCATCTTTTTTTTCGATATATCCCTAAAATCAATCTTATTAACTGCATCCTCCCATAAATAATGAACCCTCATTCGTTTCTTGGCATCGTGATATTCACGTTCGATATCTACACATGTAAAATTACTGTAAATTAAATCCTTCGGATTTCCTTAGAAAGAAAAGAACTAATATCATTATTAACTCTTTCACAATTAATTTCAGAAGACAGAACAGATGGTAATGAACATAACTCTATCATTCAAACTCTAAAAATTTGATATAAACTAAAATATATTAGACTTCAGACTGTGTCAGCTCCTCATCAATAGCAGTATTCCTATGAAATCTATCACGGTGTGATAGTATGTTCTCGCAAAAATAGGAATTAGTAAAATTTTTTAAAATATTATAAATATTTAATAAAAGACACCTTGTCCCCACAAGTTGTATGTTTCGTTGCTTTTTATTTGTGCCAGTTGAATACTATTCTCTTCTTTCATTTCAACCCTCTAAATGCAGGCTTTTGAGACCCATATAAGAAATTTTAAAAAATCTGCACTTTGAGAGAATCTGCATTTAGAAAACCCTGTATTTAGAGATGGTGAACTTAGAGAAGCTTCACCGTATTTAAATAATCACTTTTATGCTTAGATAATTTCCAAATCGAACTTTAAGTTTGTTTATTATGATATGAACAATTATTATTTTACACATAAAAGCTCTAGCGAACTAACAGTTCAACACCACGGACGACTAATAGTCCCAAAGTGTGCTACAGAAAATTCAAGACGTTCTTGAACCACAGCGAACTAAGAGTTCAACATCCAGGTGACTAATAGTCGCTAATATAATAGTTCCACACTAATAGTCTTTTAGAGGCTTATTACTCGTTTCCTGGAAGCCTTTTTCATCTTATCGCATGCAACATTAAGGTTGCACATTCACTCAAACCATCAAGAGACCAACTTTCTTGAGAAGTTTCAATTTTATTAAACGCGTCGCGTACTGATTAAAATAGTCGGTGTTACAAATCGTGGTATTACCGGGATAATTTCCGAGCATATGACTACAATATTTACTGCGCCCGAGCATAATAATTTTATTTATATAGACTTATTTCCTTTTATGAACGTGATCTTATAAATAAAACTTTGTTGTAAAGAATTCGTTTCTTCATCTCTCAAGCTTCTTAAATTATTTAAAATTTCAAGAGAAATGGGACTGTTATCTATCCTAAGGAAAATTCGTCAGAAAGAAAAGGAAATGAGGTTATTAGTCCTGTATGTATTCTAATGAAATATTTTCAAGCTTATTATTCTTACAGGTAAAATTGCAAAATGATTCATTTAACAGCAAAATAAACGTTTAGCGGTCTTGACAATGCTGGAAAAACAACAATTCTAAAGCGGTTGAACGGTGAAGACATTAATACTATCTCGCCAACTCTTGGCTTTAATATCAAAACCCTAGAGCATAACAAGTAATTCCGTCGATGATATGATTTTTTCGATTTAGCTTTTATAAAATTCAAGTTTACGCACTCACAATGTTACCATGCTTTCAACACCAAAGTTTTATATTACACATGTTTGATGTTGGAGGACAAAAATCCATCAGATCTTATTGGCGCAATTATTTCGAGCAAACAGATGGTGTTGTTTGGGTGGTGGATAGCGCGGACCGAATGCGTTTAGAGGATTGTAAAAATGAGCTAAAGGCTTTGCTGAAAGAGGAGGTAAAGGTTTTATAGCATTAGGTTGGCTGCGAATTTTATAGCGTGCTGCGTTTTACATCAAATATAGCGCTTAGCAGGTGCTTCGTTGTTGATATTTGCCAACAAACAAGACCTCCCCGGTGCTATGTCTGATCAGCAGATTCGCCAGGTATATTTTGATAATATATAAATTTTTAGTATGAGATTCTTGATTGCATTCAACTTCTTTTAAAATAATATAGGGGCTCGAGTTAGATTCGATAGTAACTCATCATTGGGCTATTCAAGCTTGTAGTGCAGTTACCGGTGAGAATCTACTGTGCGGAATGGATTGGATTATTGGGGACATTGCTTCTCGTATATATTTGCTAGATTAGCCCGATACTGTTTTAGCAAACTTCAGCTTTACGGAATTTTTCAATCAATAAATGTTAGCTTCTTATACATCTTTGATGGGTTTCCGTTAGTTCCTCAAAGATTATTTAGTTTAATATGCTGTATACTAATAAATTTATTTATTAATCTCAATAATTTTTTCATTTTCTGAATTTTTTTCAGTTTGAAATTTTATAATAATTTAAAAACGAGATTATTAATTCACTGATTCTTTATGCTGTATCTTATATTGCAAATGTTGTATATACTGTAAATAAATCGGAATTAACTTTTTTTAATTTTAAATAATTTCCGTTACAAAATTTTGTACGAGGATCATAAACGGTAAATAAAAATTTAGATATTCACATGACATGAATCTTAAATTATCAAAGATCTGAAATTTTGTTATTTGAATTGTGAAGAAAATGTCGAAGAATCTGTTACTTCTTAACCAGAAAGCCTATTTGAACCCAAGATTTATCTTACGTTCCTATGCAGGACTTGCATACAATGCTAGGAATAACGAGTCGAACAAAAATGCAACGATAAAGGTTAGCGAGACAATGTTTGACGAACACGGCAAGAGTGTAAGTAAGGAAAAAGATTTTGAAGAAAAGGTTGAAGCGACGAATGACAAAAAACAAGGACGTCTCTCGAGTCTTATCTCTTTCATAACTCCTGGTTAGTTAAATAAATTTCGTCTTTATATTTCTTCGCAGATTTTTGGTACGTCAGTAAAATTTTTATTCTCTTACGAAATATACGCGTTTCTCTTTCCTACAGGGATAAATTCTCCGTTAACATGGACCAAACAACACCCGATCCCAGATCCTATATTTGAAGTAATTTCTCCGGGAACTCTGGGTGCCTTACTCCTTGTTAAAATTCCACCAAGATCAGAGATATTTGCAGCCCCAGGAACAGCCATTGCTGTATCAAGTAAAGTGCGAAATAATGTTTTTATAGTTGCGCTTAAGATCTTAGTCCCTCACTAGCATCCAATATTAACCCGCATTTCTTGCAAATTTTGAATGCAGGTTCTGGCTGAACGTACTACAGACGGTAATGTCATGATTGCCCTAGGCAGAAAACTGGCTGGTGGTTCTCTAATTTATCACAAGGTAAAAAATGTATCTAATGTTTACATGATCAATCGCAAAGTAATTATCCACCAACTCACTGGTTTGACATCAGTTCCTCGGCTTCTATTGGAAATGATCAGTTTACTACTGGTTCACATCCTGGTGACGTTTTATTAGGACCTACCAGTTTATCTGATGCTGCTGTGATCAGCATGGATGGTACCTCGAAGTACTACGTGCGAAAAGGAGCACTGCTCGCAAGAGGTCCGCGCGTAACTGTCAGTATAAGACGTGTTCGCAAGATGGTAAGTCTACTTACGCTTAATTTTCGATTCAAGCTTCATTCATTCTAAAATCTTTGTTGTTAGGGAGCGTTAAATGCTTTTGCAAATTGCATAACCGGTAGGGGTACATTAGTGATAACAAGCTATGGAGCTATTCATCGATTAGTCTTGAATCATGGAGACTCTTATTTGGTGAATGCAAGGTAAGATTTGTTGTATGCTTCCATTCTTCTTTTTTAATGTATTAGGTTCTGACCTTAATTTCTTACTATATAGACACTTAATAGCCTGGAATTCACAAACAAACCCAACAACTGCTTCATCTTTGATAAGCCCTTCCGCTATTGATAAGAACCGATTAATTAAAAGAATTAAAGAAAATTTATCGAGTATAAATTCCACATTCTTTGATACATTTCGTAACAGCCCATCAGTGAAGCCTACTTTAGAAAGATTAAAAAGAATGACAGTGAGAACAAGAAAATGGGCATTCGGTGGACCTGTTCGTAATACTACCAATACTTTTTTTTTTTGAAAATGAAAATCCGAGTAATTATATGAAAATTTTCTTTCTGTAGGAATTCTTACAATTAACTGGACCTGGTGATTTCTATTTGTCCACTCGTGTCGAGCCAGTTCTAGGGGGATTTAAATCGTAAGCTTATGAATATGATTAATCAAATTCCTGCGTCAGATACTAAGTCAATTTTTAATTATCAACATAGTTTAACCTCACCATCCATAGAGGAAATTGTTGCTGCACAACCTGAACCTTTGAATATTTCTTCAACTCCGCAATCACCACCTTTTATACCTTCAATGTGCTATGCCACAGTTTCAAATGATGGAACTGTCACCTTTACGAAATCTTTTAGAGGATCGGCAGGTACCAATTCATAGTCTGTTTTTAGAGAAGAAAACTGAAAAATGCAAGGTGGTCGAATGTTATAAGCCTTATGAGTTGCAAAGAGTGATAAGAATGGAATTGAACTATCACATCTTATTATATTAACCATTGTTATTTATGTACCGTATATATATATCTATATACAGTATATTGGATTTCAATGATATCTTTTGGTCACATGATACGACCTACTCACATGATTGCATATACAGATACATTTTTTCTTCTAAAACTAGTATTTAAATGATTTTATTCTGGTTTGGTTTACAAATAATTAATTTCATATATGTACATTTGCGTCGTTATATACTTTATTCCGTCTTTTTGTCCTTTGTTTGAACACTGCTATCTTCAACGAATGCGGTAATTATAAAAGAAAGCAGTACAACGTTTGCGATCCCAGCAGCTGAAAGTGCTGCATAAGTTGTCTTGAATTCTCCTAAACAATTACATAACTAATTAAACGCGTCGGAAGACGAAGAGAGAATTCATTCATTTCCTATTTAACACGATGTTACCTTCGAAACAATACTTTGCAGTAAAAAAATAAGTGCCGAGCGGAAGAAATACCATTAACAAGGTATGCAGATATAATTTGAAGACTACGAATCTATATAAAATAATAAATAAATAGGAATTAAATATTATACCGAAATCAACGAGATTACCTTGGCACTTCAGGACCACTATCTTTTATAGGAGCTTGAACTGTGGATGAGGACATAATAAAAATTTGAGGGATAAATCGGTTGTTACTACACTATTTTTGCGAGTAAATCTTTACCGATATTGGTTACACAAAATTAGCGCACATAGCACGGTGGTGGCACAAACATCTCTGAAAATCATCTCGAAAGAATGTTGGGTGCTTTTAGGGCTACCGTGGCAGCCTGCGGTGGTTTACTATGGTGGGTTTAATGACCAACAAAGATAAATTATTAAAGAACCGGAAGTCTTTACCTATGCATGTTTGCAAATGATATTTATGCTAAGAATAGGAAGAGACCAATGAATATGAATAAAACTCGGAAAGCCAATGTTCGTAAAAGATTAAAAGCTGTTGATAGGGTTATCGCCGCGGTCGCTGCCTCTGGTGTCAAGTGTAAAGCTCTGGTGAGTGTATTCTGTTTGATTTCTTATGTTATTACCAAATAACTTCATATTTGTTTAATTATAATATAGAAAATTGCATTACAATTACCAAAACATTCGGAAATGAAACCACGGGATAAATATACAGTCTTTAGTAGAACTCACAAAGGTTACAGAAAAGGTTTTCATCTGGTGCCTAAATTTACTAAAACGACAATGAGAACATCTCCACCTGGTTTTTAATCTATTTACGCGAGAATAAAGTTAAATAATACATATTCATCACTGAAAATCGTTGATAGTTTTTATGGTAAAATATGAAAATTTTAAATTCTTATTCTCCTAGCGATCGAGATAACGCTTAATCAATATAAAAATCGTAATCAAAGATTGAGGAAATTCTTCAATCAATTATCCACTATATCTGTCTTCAACAAATTACAAAAAAAGAAAGTAAACACCAAATAAAGTAAAAAACTAATACTTTACAGCGAATCAACCGTTTGATGTCTCTCCAGACACCATAATATTAGTTGAAATCTTATCAAATCTTATCATTTGCTAAATATATTTATCTATCTATTTCATTTGCACTATTACAATTTAATAAAATGGTTTCTACAATATTTAGCATTTATATAACTTAAAATTACACAGACACTTGAGAAATAACTTCTTAAAATTATTTATATTTTATTAAATAAAAAATTAGCTAATATTGTCTAAAAGAATTGGTCATTTAAATTATCAGAAAATTTATTTATCTATTTATTTTGATTTATTCCAATTTATTTATTTCAGCTTATATATATCTATTTTTATCTAATAAAAATAAATCTCCCTTTTACAGTATAATAAAATACAGTATATATATCACATATAGTAGTATATACTGTATATAATTTTTCAAATAATTAAGTAAATTCATTTATTATATTCTTGATAATATATATTTTAAAAGAATTTTTTTGTTTTTTTTTATTGGCTAAAATGAAATATATACAAGACTTTATTTAATTAATAAATTTTTTTAAAAAAATAATATATATACTTTTTTTTTTTTTTGAATACTAGTGTAAATCTTGGTTAGCAAACTTTATTAAGATTAATATTTACATATATTTATACATATTCATCAGAAAATTTCTAAAGAAATTTTCAAAAATCTTCAAAGGTTTTTAAAAATTTTTAATATAGAATTTTTTAAAATAAAAAAACTCCAAAAATTTTTATTTCAAAAAAATTTAAAATTCTTCGAAGTAATAATAATTA
>CAJVPV010000312.1:0-23814 GCA_910591835.1 Acaulospora morrowiae
TGCTTGTAAGAGAGAATGTTTTCAGTTTCTTGGTTAAATTTTTGCTAATATGGATCATATTTCATGGAGTATGCTTGGAATAGTTCCAGCCTTTTGCTAGAACACTCTGGAGGATTTGATTTCTTAAGTAACTGGCCTCTGTAAAGGTCTTCTGAAGTGAGTTATGAAAGTTTAAAAATTTGTCTAATAGTTGAAGAGGTTTATCCTTGAGGACCGAAACCTGAATGGAGAGACTCCTTTTGCTATCATCTTCTGAAAATTCTATTTGAAAGATAGATAGAATTGAAGAATCTGGTCTGGTGACATTCGCAATAGGAATTAACCATCTGAAAGGATAATCTTTGAGCAGAGGAATTGTTAAAGTTCTAGAAGATTCTGTAAGAATAATTTCTTTGTTTTGATTTTGATAAATTATTGACATATAGCACCTTGTTCTATTTACTAGGATGATATCCAGTAAAAGATTGGGATTGGGATTCGTTATTGTTGTATTGTTATTTGATTTATTTTCTAATATTGTAATTGGGTTTTGTTTGGACATTATTACTTGTTATGTGTTTGACACGTGATTGTTTGGATTTGAGTTGTTGTTTGTTGTGACATATGGTTGTTTACATGTGGTTACTACATGCGGCTATTTATATGTTGCTGTTTTGTATGTAGTTTCTTGCATGTGTTTGTTTATTTGAGATTTTGCTTCAATTTTGTCACGTGTTTGTGTTGTTTACTTGTTTACTGTTGGAAGTACTTTTGGAGTACGTTTTCGTGATATGTTGGAATTGGAGAGGGTAAACTGGTTTGAGTTTTTTTGGTTTTTATGAATTGAGAGTATGTACGATAAGATTTTTCTCCTTATCTTTGTATAGTTGATAGAAAGTCTAGTGTTCTTCTAGCTCAAGAAAGATAGTAAGGTTGTTTGATTTATCGAATGAGATCTGGCCTTCCTTGAGTTTCTACAGTGTCTAGAAAAGGTGTCTAACCTGGCACACGACTGACTGTAGTGGTGGCAAGGATGCTGGCTTCCTGAGACCTTACTGTGAATCAAGAAACTTGGTTTTTATCTTCCTCTTTTGCAAAAAGAAGATAATTTAGGTTGATCACTTGTTATCTATAAATTGATAGAGTTAATGTTGTTATAGTGTTTGCAATGATATACCTGAATAAAGTTGTTTCTTGGGGTTTGAAATACTTGGAAGAGAAAAACTTGGTGAAATTTTTCCTTCTTGAAAAGATTTTTTAATAAGGAAATTGGTAATTGACAGGAAAGAGTTTAGTAACAATATTATATTTTTTTATTTTTTTAATAATTACTTTATTGTTTTTTTAATAATAAATAAATATTTTAATTGAAAATAATAATAATAATAATAAATATAATAATATAAGGTAAAACTTGCATAGGAAGAAAATAGCTGGATCCAAGGCCATATATAGCTATTACCTATACTTTGGGTTTTACCTTATATTATTATACATGTGCTTGAAATTAATTTTAAAATTTAAATCTAATTATCTCGATAACTAATAATTAGAATTAAAAAAAATTAAATATTAATAATTTAATATGTTGGCTATTAAATCGCAGTATTTTTATTTTATTTGAATTAATATTGATAAAGATATTAATCTACAAAAATTTTAAAAATTTTTAAAGTTAAATAATAATATTTTAATAACCAATTATTAAAATTTTTCAATTTTATTACCATTGTATTCCTTAGATCATAAGCTTTTTAATAATATATATTTCATTAGGTTTTGATAGATATTAAAAAAGATATTATAAATATACTATAAAAACTCTCTCCTGATCGCATCCGTTTTGTTAAAAATTTTCCTTTTATGGTAATTTTAAGCAAAAAAAAATGTTTTACACTCTTTATCGCAAGTGAGCCCCAGCTCAGGAACTCAAGAACCTTCAAGACAACTGATACAGTGGGATGGAACCTCTGGTTGAAGTCTATTCAAGTTTGGGAGTCTTGCTTATCCTTCGGTTACATGAGAAAAGGCCTGTGGCAGTTCTCTTTTTTTCAGTTCTTTTGCATTCCACCTTACTTTTATTATATTATAAAAACCATCTATATTATCACCATCATACTCGCCAAACCAAATACTTTCCAAATCACATTTACAAACAGAGTTAATGGATCTACTGTTTGTTTTAAGTCAACCCATATACACAATATTTTCATAGTAATATTTGCTGCGCCATTTTCAATTTCCAAAAAATTTTCACCCAAAAAACCAAAATCAGTTTATCCCCTCAAGATGATCAGTGCTCTTCAATAATCCAATCAAATTTCACTTAAAAATCAAAACAAAACTTGAACAAGCTCAAACCAGTTTTGTACTACAATAATGATCACAATAATAACAACAACTAATACACCACCAACAACTATAATAATAAACAACGTCACATATACTCTATTATCTATGGTAACCAATGAGCCGGAGAGATGGGACAACGAGCCTGTCTGGGAGCTTCCGAGGGGAAATAGTAGTTTTCTACCTATAGATTATAATTTACTTAACGTAGTTCTAGTTATAGTTATTTTCATTTTTCTTTTCAATTTTTTACATTTAAAAAATCAAAAGAATTCACAAAATTTCCTGAGTAGATAGGCATAGCTGCTATTCAGGCACAGCTAATATATAGTATTGTTTTGAATTTCTTTTTCAATATTAGCTAGATGTGTTCGTATAGGCAGGCTAGCATTTAACTTGCTACATATGTATGTAAGAAATGTTGTTTCTTTCATGATGTATACCATGTTATATACAATATCAAATAAAGAAATGATGCTTACTTATGAGGGGAAACCTCCCCAAAAAAAAGTTTTTATTAATAATCAATAGTATTAATAAGTCTTTGATACTTAAGTATAAAAAAAAATTGAAATAAAAAATGAAATCAAATATAAAGTTTTTGAAGAACAATTTAATTTAAATTGATAAAAGCATAAAGAATCATATTTGCTCCCAGGTCTATAATTATTATTGATTATTCTCTATTCAGATATAATGACTTTAGACTATATAAATAAATTATCTAAATATCTTATTTTTTTATCACTTGGTAATATACCAAACTTTCAAAGAAATAAACTGAAATCTAAAACATTAATTGGATATCTTTTGATTTTAAAAGCCAACAATTTTAAAACAAAGAACTTTGAAAATTTCTATAAATTACAAAGAGAAGTTTTTCAGAAGTGTCTATTAATTATTCTTAAATCCATAATTAAAGAATTAGAATTTCATTTTGTAATTCATAATGATATAACTACTTTTATTTCACAACTTTCTATAATATTGGCTGACTTATTTAAAGTGAAAAAGTTTTCCAATATTTATTTGCTATCTACTTCTTTATAGTCTTGCTACTTATGCTTAATATAAAAAAATGATTTAAATAATATAAATAAAACCAATATTTTATATAAAACATTAAATAATATAAGACAAGTGATTAATGATAATATTTTTCAATATTATTCAATTCATCATGAAATAAATATATTTTGAAAATTAAGGTATAATATAATTTATTAATTACAGTAAAATTAAAATATTAAATTAATATTGTCAAATATTTTTTTAGAAACTTTAATATATATGAAGCAATTGTTTCATATCATATGCATATATTAGATTTTGATCTTTTTAAATATATATTATATTTTACAAAAGAAATACTATATAAACAGTATAAAAATCAAGTAATTCAAGTTTTTAAAAGCAATTTTTATTGATTCCTCAATTTCAAAACTTAAAGATAATAAAAAATATATTTAATATAACTTGTTTAATTGCTAATGAATTGTGAAATATAATAAAAATAATAATTTTTCCACTAAATAATTTATATAATAATTATAGAAAGTCAGGAATAAGCAATAAATAGTTATGTTAAATTTATTATAAATTTTTTCAAATATATATTATATTTTAAATGAAATTGTTTAATAACAATTCTATAGATAAACTAAAAATGAGTAATATTAAATTAAATTAATCATATTTGCATTAATTAATAATACTTTCTATTATAGATGTTTATTAATAATTAAGCTTAAAAATTTATTAAAATATTTGTTTCATATTCACAAAGTAAATTGTAATTACCAAAGCTTCATACCTGGTATTATCATTTAATATCTGCAATAAAAAAATATGGAGCAATAAATAGTATAATCATAGAGATCTATAAAACTTTACACAAAACATATATTAAAAATCCATATTGAATATTTAATAAAAAAGATTATATAACCTGTGGGCCCATAGTATAGTAATTAACACTTTACAAGTCAAATCACAAAATATCAATTCAATCTTATATAAGGGTGATTAAATAAAATTAATATGATATTTGGCATTATAATCTATAAAAGCACTATTTCTCATAAGAAGCTGTTTCATATGCTAATCTAGTGGATATTAAGATTGTGATTTTCAAAAAAGATGTCATAATGTAATGATCATTTGGTTGATATTACAATAATTATCAGAAGTTGCAAGATGTATAAGATGTCTGTTTTCGACAAGTAGGTTTGATGATTATTCTTCTAATATTTGATATCTTTTATGCAAATCTTTGCTCTAGTCTCATTCCAATTCAATAATAAACTGGTTTAATGGTAATTATTCTAAGAAAGCATCTGGCTATAAGTTTTGTTCCTTGCAAAGTTATATAAGTCAATGTTCAGGCAATAGGCACCAGTTATAAGTACTTTGAATGTTCTTGGGTATCAATTGAACAGGTAAAAAATTAAATGATTAGCCTAGCTGCAGATAGTGATAAAGGAATTTATCCTCAATGAAGCAAGTAAGAATTATGTAGCTTTATTTGCCATAGGTATTACTCCTAGTGCCCTTCTTTAACTTTTCTTTAATTCTTCTCCAATTAGAAATAAAGCTTAATTATTAATGAAAATGCACACTACTAATCAAATAAAGAAATTTCTTTGTTCAGTAGATTAGTCTCTATACTTAATATAGTTAGGAACAAGCTATAACAAATTTCATTATTTGGAGCAATCCCAATAAGAGTTGGATGTTACTAGTAACTGATATTTTATAACATTGTCTTAGATAGTATTGTCTCAGATAAATATAAACATCATTATTAGGAATACCTTTTAGTCAAACAATTATTGCTGGTGTACAGACAGGTGATACTGCATTAGAATGATTGAAAAAAATTTAATATGTGCAAAAGTCAAAATCATAATAATAAGGCATTAGATACATATAAACACTATTATTTGTAATAATAAAAAAATTTGTTTTTGTTCAAATTATTTATTTAAACAAGAGATGAAATGAAAATACTGGTTAATTAACAAATGGAACAAAAAAAAATCTCACAAATGAAGAATACTATATGATAAAAACACTTAAGAAAAAAAGCATGTCTTTCACTCCAATTGTACAAATAATTAGATGATCCACAACAGCAGTTAAAAATTGTATCACACAGCTAAAATCAACAAAATCTACTTATTACTTAAAAAGAAAAAATAGTGTTTAAAAATCTATATTCAATAAACACTTTAAACATCAAATCCCTTGTGAAATTAAAGCAGATCCAGCATTGAGAAAAATATTACCTCTTATTACCACACATAAAATCGATTATCGGAAATAAGATTATATGCCTGAAAAATCGATTGGGTAATACAGATTAAGATGTTTGTACTCCGTAATACATATACCACAGAATAAAATCGAAGGTCATGGAACTTTTCATGCATGATATAGAGCGAAGCTCATTACAAAGTAACCCGAAATCGATTGCGTAACACAGATGTTCGATCAACACATCACATGCTATATCACAGAAGGTCATGGAACTTCTGCATGCATGATGTAATCGTGTGACCTGCTGATTGATTGTATTATTCTGTGTTACTGATGTCTTCAAAAAGCCGGAAACAGAAACAAAAAAGCGCCAAAAGTGAGAGTTCTCCAAAAACTTCAAAAAAAAGAAAAAATGTTGAAACCGAAAGTGCGAGCTCTTCTGCCTCTCGTCAACAACCTGAGCGCCTTGCCAAACAGGACTCGTCTTTTGCGAACCTTAGCGGTTATAGTTCCGGCTCCCGTTCCAGCTATGGCCTAAATGATCTTCCTCCTTCAGCTTCTAAATTTACAAGAGAAGATATGGAGGCACTGAATGCGATCTTCATACCGGCTGTTGACGAAAACGAAGTCATACCCAATGTTAGAGGTAAGAACTCAGTTGTGTCAACAATCCTTTTCGGGAACCTATACTTATAGTCTAAATATTGCCTAGCCACGAACTTTCCAAATACATACGTTCTCCCAAACATCGGTCGTGCTATTCTCGAAAGTTCTACCTTCGATGTTGACAAGATCAGAATTTCGGATGGACATGCCAAAAGATTTATTCACAAAGTTCACAAAGTTGTCATAAATGCAGGCCTCGACATAGGAACGGAGGAATCTAAGACCGACTCATTAGTAACCCATCTACTATATCGCGCTATTGATTTCGATAATTGGCCATTGGGTGTTAAGTGAGTAATACTAAAAAATGTCTTTGTTATGTGCTATAATGACTTCTAAAGTTTGCATCACTTCCAAATCTAGACTCAAAGAAAGCTATAAACTATCTGTTAGTGATATAAATGTCACAGCAGTAGCTGAATTTATAATAGAGAAGAAAAATGTTGCTATGACGATTGTCGAGGTTTGTGTGTTATTATTCTTAGGGCCCATATTTCTTGGTGACTCAAAAATCTTTTCCGAACAGGATAAACATTTAAAAAACTTTAAAGCAACGACTGATTTTGGGGAAGCACAAATACTTGCTGAAATACTTGCTGTGGCCGATGAAAATACAAGGGAGAATGTTACGGATCAGAATTTATTCGCTGTTCGTGTCATTTCAACTTATGTTACATTTTATAAGGCAGAGATTCCTAAAGCATATTTGCAGGAACTTGGTAGGGGTTTGCCGAAAACACAGGTAGTTGTAATTCGACGATGGCCTGGGCAAAATGGTTTGAGGAGTGGTTTCGACCTTGCACAACCAGATGGAAGACAGACAGTGCTTACAGCATTGGCCAAGATTCATCAGTTTCTCTTGCAATAAAGTTGTAACATTATAGAGTCACTTTGTAATAAAGCATTTGATATTTGTCATTGCGCTAATAATAGAAATTTCGTGCGATCGCATATAAACTTGAGTTCTACATATGAGTGTCATGTTCATTAATGTGGGGACGAGGAAGAGGAGAATTTAGATAGCGATGCCACTGTAACAGAAGCAACGAATACGCTGGATGACTATTATTTTCATACCCTAAAAACTCTTCCCATCGAAGCGAAGAACTTTATCGAACATATCAGTCGTGTTTTGTTTTTTCTTGGCATTATGTCCCGCACAATTTAATCACGTGAATTTAATCCGCCTTCTCGCCCAACAATTCTCTACGTTCATTATCGGAATTTCTGCGAAGCAGGACACTTTGTGTCTACTGTTATATTCAATAATTTAACAAATATAAGTGACTTCGAACAGAGACTGTGAGCGCTCGAAGCCTGATGATTAAGTTACATATAATGTGTTAAGATGGCTTTTTTCTTTTTTCGAGCTTATGAGATCACAATTTGAATAATGCGCTTTTTATATAAAGTAATGTCAAACACTCAATCCAAAATCGATTCATTGAAGGAATTAAATTCCAAGCTTGTAGCCGAGATTGCCGAGCTTAGAAAGGAGAATGCAATGTTGAAGCAGATTATTGAGGAGAATGTAAAACGTGATGTTAGGGTCGAGGAATTAAAGCAAAAGAATAAAGAGCTTGAGGCTAGGCTTTCAGTAGTGGAACAGAGTTCTGTGGCAGTGGATGAACAACCACAGAATGACCCACAGAGTGAGGATGCTAACGCATCTAAGGAAACGATACTAGAGATATTACCAGAGCTATCTGCAGATGATGATGATTCCGTAGTAGACCTGCTCAAGCAACATGCACCTGTTTGTAAAGCAAATGATGCGGTATCAGAAGTGTTACCAGAGGTCAATTCCAAGTCATCGGAGGACAGAGAGATGGATAAATTCTTGAATGAGGCACATAAGAAAAGCGTTAGTGATAAAATAAGGCAACACAATAAGGAGAAGCTTCAAGCCCAAAACTCTACATTATATGATAAATCATCATGTGATATAAAAACCGTTTCTCAGGGAAACGATCGTGATAATATTGAAAGTAGTGTAGATATTGCTTCCCAAATAAGCAATCAGCAAAAAACTATTCTGAATACTTCTTTACCGGCAGAAGATCTTGACAATTCTGATGAAATTGAGCTTACTAAAAATCAAAATATAGAATTAGATTTAATACGGGATTTACGGAATGGTATGCTTAGCCGAGAGGCTAGCTTTACAGCTATTGCGATACCTGATCCTATAGAAACACCTCCCGAAGACATCGTGAATAATAAAAAATCATCTAAAATCACAGCACAAAACTTAATCAATTTGTTTAGAAAAGATATACTATCTGGACATGAAGAAATTTTATCCTGAATTCGCTATTCAGACAATTTTGAGAATAAAGTTATCGAAATTCGACATAAGACAGGAGTTAGTGACAAAACTGCAAGAACCCAAATATACAAAGAGATGTTAGAACATCTACCAGGTGTTACATCAGTTGCCTTGTGAATTAAGACTCTTTGGGTCAGAAAAATTCTTAAGCTATTTGGGAAAAGCGGAGTTGGAATTGATAAAGTTAAGTATGTTACCTGCAGTGCAAATGATATTTCAAAATTAACCAATGCACAAATTCAAGATATTATAAATCAAGTAACTTCAAAACCCGTTTCCCTGGGAAACGATCAAAATCATGTGATCTCAACTGAGGATTTCAAATCTTTACCCAATACCGAGGTAAGTGTCTCAGATACTGAAGCATCACCCAATAATACGACTCATATCTATAATTCCCCAGGTCCAGGCGATTTGCCAAAGACTGAGACAAGTATACCATATACACCTCAGCTCAAAACGACTTTATTTGAAAAACGGAATACTGTAATCTGATCCATGACCGTAATAAGATAGTGTGGGGATATTCTGATCTACAGTATATAAAGAATTTAGTAGTGAAAAATTTGATTATTATGGAATTCATGAGGGGACGCAAACAAAGTCATGAGGAAGGAAAAAGTATAAAAGGTAGATACGAAGCTGGATCCTATTTTATTAAATGTGAACAACAAGAAATTGAAATAACTGCGTAAGTAAATAATTACATAAACCTAATCAAGTAGATAGCGATATTTTTTTTCTTGACAGCTACGTGATTTTGAATTGACTTGCATTAATATAAAACGATAACATGTCTTCTAATACTACCTCTAGCAAGATATTAACGGTTGATTATAACAAATGGCATGCTAATTTAGTCAAGTTCTCAGACAGATAAAATTCGTTCTAGATTATATAAAGCATATATGGAAGAGACTGGACTCGATCCTTGGATAAAGTCTGAAACTTCTGAATCCTCAATTTCCAAGACTGATCCAAACAAAAATCGCCTTTATCAGTATGTCATCGAACATGGAATAAACCCCAAAGAATTTTCGATCATTACAGAGGCTGAGAAAAATAGGTGGACCATGGGATGTTTTCGTAGGGATTTGGAAGAGATATACGTTTCTATCATGGTGGAATAAAAAGAAAAGAAGACCCTAGAAAATATCGTAAATTTTTAACAGATCGGGATAGGCTAATCGGAGAAGAGTTATTACGTCGCAGTATATTAAAGAGTGGTTTAAGTACTACATGGCTAGACGATTTGATGAAAGAGTGGGAAGAAATCCATACTCAATTTGTACAAATTTTTAGCCAGACAAGAAGTCTCTTACACACCTTGAATGATGATTATTTATTTAATACTACATACACTGACTGGAACTAAGCATTGGGACACGTGAAATGTTACACTAAATATTGTTTCACACTACTGATTCTACATGACCATTATAAACCCGAACATCCAACTAAAATAAACAGATTTTTTTTCCGGAAGCTTTAGCTTCTGAACTTTGTCTTAAGCCTAAAAAAATACCCACAAATTTGCCAGCTGATTGATTTTGAATGAGGCAGAATAATTGGTCAGTGAGAAAGTAGAACTTCTATACATGAGATTGCCAACAAGCTCGGTCACTCCAAATTTCAAGTTTTTCACACAATTAAAGGGTTTCGAGAAAAGGGGTAAATGGCTATTGAATATTGAAGTGGATGGCCTTCAATTGCTATGGAGCATAATCTTAGATTGCTTACTTATGAAGTGAAGAAAAATTGACAAATAACATTAGAAGAACTTGCTCAAAAACTCAATAAAGTATTGACAATACCTGTTACTATCAAAACTATAAGTTACTATCTTTATAAGTAAGGATTGGTCCTAAACTATTTAGCATATAAAATTTTGCAGATCAATTATGTCCCTTTTGAAGGGACATAATTATTTATTCATTACTTTAATAGGGACAAAATTCAAAAAACATTTGAATCAAGTAGCCTAAATTGCAAAAAACCTTTGTAAGCATCAACTTGTGATTGAAATTTCACACAGAACAATGTTATCACATATTTTAATAAGATATTTTAAGAAAAGCAATATTAAATCTTATATTGCATGAAAGAAACCAATAATTAGTGAAAGAAATTGAATTAAATAAATCAAATGGGTCAAAATATACAAGCATTGGAAAAAAGAAGATTGGCAACATGTTCTTTGGACTGATGAGTCATCAATTAGCACTAATTCACATGGAAAAATCTGTATTTAATGTCACAAAAGTGAACTTTATGATTCTGACTGTACATAAGCAATGATTAAAAGTGAATGTAAATCTATTATAGTTTGGGAATGTGTCAACAAACAGAATTTAATTCATTTAACCCATGTCTCATTTCATATGAATAGTGAAGAATATAAAAATCTTGTTTTAAAAATAATTTATCTGATAACTATGATTAATAAATAATGTCATGGGTAAAAAGTGGGGTACAATGACATGGTACGTGTTGTATTGCATAAATGGTATGTTTATGGTAGAATCAGTGGGAAAGTAGTGGTGGGAAAATTAGAGTAGAATACCTTATGTAATTGTGTGACGCAAAGCGATTATCATGTAAACAATACTAGCATGTAAACAAACTAGCATGTATAAATATGATCATCAAATAAGTGAAATAAAGCCAAGCAGACTTTAGGTAACATTTACTGAGAAATCCAACTTGAAGCATTTAAACTCTTATTTGTGTTTACTATTTCTATCAATTGTTTTCACACCCATACCTTGCTCACATGATTATACAAACCAGAGTTCAGCTAGAAAGATTGGAAAAGTTCTAGCAACTACAAGAGTTCCAGTATAGGACGTTTGGTATAAAGTTAGGAAGCAAAACCAGATCGGTCAAATCGTGACATGCCTCAAAAGTTTAAACCCATGTTACATGAAGTTTACCTATTTTTGGTGACAGACTTACCGGTTAGCCCATGACAATAGATAATAATCCAGAAAGATAATGCTTCGATACATAAAAGTAAATTTATAAATAGGCTTAACAAAGATTGCAAAATTGAGATGATGAAATAGCTACTTCGGTTATCAGACCTTAGTTCAATTGAGAATATTTGAAGGAAAGTTAAAAAATAGATTCTTAAAAATAGAAAATCACGAACAGAAGCAGATTTAGAAAAGGTAGTTTTTGCTGCATAGAATGCTATAGCATTTCAAACTGTTTTAAAATTTATAGATTCAATACCAAAATATATTAAAGAAGTTATTAAACATAAGGGAAATGCAACTTACTAATAAACTTATTTTTTTCTAATAAAATAACTAAATTGATTATATAAATAAAAAATCAAATTTTTGTTTTTTTAGTATTATAAAAATGTTGTAATGTAGTGTCACCTATCTGTACAATAAAAAAAAATAATAAAATAAAAAATAAAAATAAAAAAGATTATATAAGACAGATATTAAAATAGTATAATTATAAATTTATCTTTTTTAATTTTTATTATTTATTACAATTTAATAATTAATTGTTTTAGATTAACAAAAGAAATAGACAGAAAGCAAAGCTTTTAAAAAATATTAATGAATTATAAAATTTTATAAATCTTTGTGACACAATCCATTGTATCAAACATGAAATCACAACAATGATATCAAGTCTCCAAAAGAAAAAAGTAATAGGCAAGTACATAGAGTATATTTTAAATAGAGTGCTTATTCTGTACATAGAATATCGAATGCAATACTGTTTTCTAGATCAGAATACATGTAACAATCTAACAGTATAGTTAAGAAAGATTCTAAAGAAAGTAACAGGATTGGTTTTAGCAATTTTCAATTTAGCTATCCATCACAAGAAGATCTATAAAATTAAAAATATTAAGAAAATTTAAGCAAAGAATCAGATCTTTAACTTTATAAATAGGCTATGTGATATGGGTTCAGCCAATATATTCACATTAATTTGTCTCAAACAAGCTTAAGTTCAAAATTGGGAACCAAGCAATATATTGACCAAGGATATTTCTCAATTATTCAGTTGTTCAAAAAACCTTTTGGCCCAAGTTCTAAAAATTGCTAATAATCTAGGAATTACAATATTCAATTCCTGATAGTCAAATTGCTTTGATTGAAAAGGAGGCTCACTATTCATCAAGAATATGCTCAACAATACAAAGTTATATCAGAAAGCAATTCTATCTTTAAGAAAGCACAAAATAATTTTTGTAAATCAAATAATTGATAGTAATAGCAAAACAGTGCTACTATGAAAAATTATTCAAATTCTTTTAAACACTAGCAAAGAACCAATACCACTATGGTTTAGCAAAATCCAATCCATCCTGAAGAATAAATATAATGTTCTAAATAACAAATGGCAAAATTGGAATTGGAAAGAGCAAGATAAAAGATTTTTCTCAACTAATTTAAACAAAAACTAATATTGATGAAATTGAAAGATTACAAATTCAAAGGAACCAAACAAACAAATAATCTAATATAGAAGTAAAAGAGACTTAGACTATCAAGCTTTCCAAGCAGAAGTTTATAATCTAAAAACAAAATCCAGATCAAACATGGTTAAACTACAAAGAAAAAAAGGTATCATCCAATCCCAGATCAACAAGAAAACAATAAGTTTATCAATTAAAACTAAGGTTTACAGAGGCAACAAAAGATCAAAGACCAGATCATTATCACGTAATATTATTAATCAATGTTCAACTTAAGGATCCTAATAATTTCTTCAATTCTGTATTTGATTTTTAAGTTTATATTAAATTTAATAGGTGAAGTATACCTTATTATTATTTTTAATAATATTCCAAACCTCTTGCAATTTCCTGTAATTCTATTCAATTCTAATTTTCGGAACCATAGTTCAACTCTTAGAAAAGCAGATGAATCAAAAATTCCAATTAGCATATAGATCTTGGAAAACCTTGCCAAAAAATAATTAGAATATTTCAAGAAAAAAGAAAATACTGACAACTGCATTATGACAGTTGAAATAGAAGACTGGGGAGTACTAATAATCAAAGAACATATCCAATCTCCAAACTACATACAAGTCCTAATAGAAGAATACAGAATCAATAAAGAAAACAATTTCTAACAGTCCTATTGTTTTTATATAGATACATTATATGGCAAAGCAAAAGACCAAACATTAAAAATAGGAACTGCCTGACTACAAGTCCAAGAATTAAATTCAGAAAAATCCTTCCAAGCAGAAGTAGACAACTAACCATTAACACTTTGGACAAAACTTGTTACAATCATTCTAATACTTTTAGTTATATCTCAAAAAAGTCAAATAGAAATCAGAACAGATTGCACAACATGTATTAACACTTTGCAAAAGTTCTTAAACCCTCATATTAGAGATATAGAAAAAAAAAACAGAAAGCAGAAGAATTGACAACTGTGAATGAGATGCATAAACCTAATACACAAAAAACAAATCATGATTAAAATGACTAAAGTAAAAGTTTATAATAAGAACAAGGCTAATAACAAGGTAGATCTTTTCGCTAAAGTAGCAAAAGAAAAACTTGAGATTTGTTGAAACAGTTGATACTGGCAAGAAGTCCTAACAATATTATGCTAAAACAAGATTCCTATCAATATAAAAATAAAAGAATTTGTCAAAAAAATATACAAGAGAAATATTCTAATGAAATAGGCAAATTAAAATCGAATACAGAAAAGATGTGCCAAAAAAATAGACAATCAAGAAAACTTTGACTAGAAAAGCCTCTGGGAAGCAAAAAACGTAAAAGAATTTCTAACAATATTATTCAAACAAGTTTGAAAAAAATTTTTTAAATAAAAAAAAAACTCTTTTTTGATTATATTTGTTTTGTTAAAAATTTTCTTTTATGATAATTTTAAGCAAGAAAAAATATTTTATACTCTTTATTGCAAATGAGCCTCAGCTCAAGAACTTTAAAATCTTCAAGACAACTGGTGCAGTGGGATAGAATATTTGGTCAAAATCTACTCAAGTTTGAGAGTCTTGTTTATTCTTCGGTTGCATGAGGAAAGACCTGTGGCAGTTCTTTTTTTTTTGTTCTTTTGTACCTCTTCTTCTTTCTATTATATTATAAAAACCATTCATATTAATATAATTACACTCACTAAATTAAATATCTTCCAAAAAACACACTTAAACAATATTGTTGAATCTATTTTTTGTTTTAATACAACTTTTACATACAACCTTACCATAACTCGATTTACTGCACTATTCCAAAATCTCCAAAAAATTTTTTCCAAAAAACCAAAATCAGATTATCCCCTCCAGATGATCATCGCTCTCCAAGCATTTATTCAGAGTTCATCAAAACAACAAAGAAAAAACCAAACCTGTTTAAACCAGTTTTTTAATATAACAATAACAACAACAACTATCACAACAACAAACAATGTCAACTATATTCTACTATCCATATCAACAAGAGTCATGTTTCTAAGACCAGTGTCGGTACAAGGACCAGACTATTGGCTACCTTTTAGATATTCTTTTTGTTTATTTAGATTTTATAGTTTAGGTGACTTAGTTTTAGTCTCAATAGCCATTGTTATTGTAGCTCCAGTTTTTTTTTTCTTTTTAATTTTCTTTTATTTTCTATTCATTTTACATTCAATCAAAAAACTCTAAGTAAGTAAACATAGCTGCTATTCAGCTATATTTGGCATATATAATATTGTTTTAAAATTTTTTTTTAATATTAGCTAAATATAGATGTGTTTGCAAGCTAGCATTTAACTTGTTGCATTGTTGTATACAAGAGATATTAGTTCTTTCACAATGTATATCTATTATTATACTAATAAATAAAGAAATGATATTTACCTATCAGAAAAAAAAAAAGCTTTTCAAATAAAATTAATGCACAATGAATTATCGATCCTGGATAAAATTATTAAAATATTTCTTATAAAATACATAAACCTGATCAAGTGCTTATACCATCAACAAGAAGAAGAATTCTTGGAACATTTTTTCTCTTGCAACAGTATTACAAAAATACACAAAGAAATATAAAACAAAAATCAGAACTAGCTACTTAATAAATGGTTGGAAAATGCTTAGACAGAAGAAATACAAGACATGCAAACCATAATACAAGAGCTTTTACAAAGATGGTACAGGCATAAATTCTCCACCTGTATAGAGATTAGAAACTTGTATTTAGAATTTTTTCCAAAAGAAGATATCTCAGAATGGATACAAGCAATGGTCAAAGCCAAGATCAAAACCAGTGAAGTGAAGCAGTTACTAAAAAAGTTTTCAAGAAATATTTACAAGCAAGTTAAGAAAAAGCTATGAAATGACAGATGCATCAGATTATAGAACTCAGAAAGAAAGCCCAAAATATATAAATTTAGAGAAAAAGATATATATGAAACCAGAAAAAAGAAAAAGAAATCAAGAGGTTCCAAACAAAAAAAAACAACCCCAAGAAAATTACAAGAAGATGACATAGAAGACTTCTCAACACAAATTCAAAACAAGACCTCAATTTGGAAATGGATTAAAGAAGGGAGAAAATGGTTAGAAAAATAATCTAGATTTTGAAAAAATGAATTGTAGTGATAAACTGCTGGTAATGATCTTTGGAATTAAACTCTATAAGCAAGTAAATAACAAAGAGAGCAACCTTCTTCATCTCCAAAGTCATGTCTAGAAACATTAGTTAAAGACAAATATTCAAGGCAGTAGTATAGTTTATGCAATATAATATACTATATATTATTTGTTTTCTGTAAAGATTTAATAAACAATATGTACTTGTTTGACTATGGGTTAAAAAAAAAAATAATTTTATAAATCTTTGTGGATATTAAAATTGAAAGATTTAAATCACTTTACTGTATATAAAAAAATAAAGATGATTTGGATTTGTTACTTGAGAGATTTAATATTTTAATAACTCATCTTAATGAATTTCTTGAAGAAGAATCAATCAATTCTATTAATAAAAGTCATTGATTAGAAATATTTTTTTCAACAATATTGGAAAGTAATGATGTTATTTATTTCTTATCAAATTTTTATGGAAATCTATTTTTTTTTAATGTTATTATAAGTGAAAAAAAAATGAAATTAAAGAAATTAATTGATATAATTTGATAAGTGATTAAATTTAAATTATATTAATATAAATTATAAAAATTATTATATTAATTTAATATTTTATGAACCTATAAGTCCATAGTGTAGTAATTAACATTCCACAGGTCAAATCACAAGATATCAGTTCAACCTTATGTAAGGGCAATTGAATAGAATTAATATGATATCTGATATCATAATCTATAAAAGTGCTATTTCTTATGAGAAGCCGTTTCATATGCTGATCCAATGGGTAATAAGATTGTGATTTCTAGAAAAGATATTGTGATGTGATAATTGTCCGATTGGTATTATAATAATTGCTGAAAGCTATAAGGTGTATAAGATGTCCACTTTCAATAAAGATGACTTAGTGATTGTTTTTCCATAGTACCTAGTATCTCTTTTTACAAGTTTCTGAAAAGACCTTATTCCAATCTAGTAATAAATCACCCTGATAGTTATTTATTCCAGGAAGGCAGCCAAAACAGCAGTAAGTACCAATAGCTAAAATAATCTATAATATTGATGTCTTTCTCAGCGAGTTTGTTGCTTCTCCAAAGTACTTCTCATGTAACATTAGATAAGTGTTTGGCTTTTTTACTTGAGGCATGTGAGTTGTTTAGCCAAGTTCTACTAATGCTTTTCTTCTTTTTTCATTGTTCGCTTCTCTTAACAAATTTTTATCACGTTTTTCTTTGTGGTTTCAGTTATCCTATTTTATGACAAGTACTGGATTAGGTAAGTTAATTAAAATTTATTTCTTTTGACAATGACTATCATGCATCCTAATTAAAAAGGTTTTAATTTAGGAAACAGATTTTGCTTATTATTTGTACTTTGTACTTCATACTACTACTCTTTTTTTTTGATCTTCCTCTCTTTTTATCCTATCTCATGTACTTTTGTTAAGCTACAATTATATCATGTGATCTCCCTTAAGTTTTGATAGACTATTTGTAATTAATAAGCTATTTAAGGTTATAGCTAATTTAAGCTTCCTAAAATTATATCATAGCTTTATATGTTATTATAGACTATAAGTTATTGATTATTGCAAATCAGGGTATACAACACACTGGAACATGTTTATATGGTCATGCCCCATATCAGTTTCTTGCCAACAATAGGCTGTAAGTCTATGAGATAAGTTTCTTGAATGTTTTTGGATAGCTCTAGGAAGGTAAAAATTAAATAGTATATCCAGCTGTAGGTGATCAGGTTTAGAGGATTTTTTCTGCAGGAGTTTTATTTGCCTAATAGATACTACTTCCAGTTCGCCTCTTTATACTTTCCCTTAATACATTCCCAGTTAGAAATAGAATTTTTTATACAATAATGACACTAGCATGTTAATCTTGACATATGTAGATTTCTGGGTTTATAGTTAATAACAACAAGCCAATATAGGAATAAAATCTGATATAGTCTAGTGATATTTAGAATAATTCATAGATAGCTTTCTCCTATAATATATGATGTAAAGCATATATAAATTAAATAAAAAAGAATGTATAGGCAAGGTCCAGCTAGTTGAGTTAAAAAAAATTTTAATATTTTATTTAGATATTGTTAATATTCAAATTTTATAAATCTGAAGATAATGAATTATTTAAACTTATTTAAATTCATTGATATCAAAAAGAATATGAATTGTAGAGATATTAAAAATTAGAATTACTTGAACAGTATAATTGTATACTGATAGATAATATAGATAAAAGTATATATATAGTTTCAAGATTTGATAAAACAAATAAATATTTAGTAAATAATTATATATTTTAATTTAATTTATGGAATCAAATAAAATCGATTAATATTAAAATTAATTATATTGTTTTCTAATAATATATAGTCTTTATTATTAAAAATCAAAAACTATTTATCAAATAAAATATAATTTATAGTATGAGTCATAATTTTTTGGAAAAAATTTTTATTATTAAACTTTACAACCACTGAACCGATCATAACAAATAATCACTTGTTTAAAAGGTAAGAATCTATATTTTTTTAAAAAAAATTTTTTAATAATCAATATGGTTACCATTATTTTCTATTACTAGCTTACACCTATTTCATATAGATTTAACCATATTAATTAGTGTAGTTTATAGAATTGCGTCCCATCCCCG
Organism: Acaulospora morrowiae; assembly: GCA_910591835.1. NCBI lineage: Eukaryota > Fungi > Glomeromycota > Glomeromycetes > Diversisporales > Acaulosporaceae > Acaulospora > Acaulospora morrowiae. Next base: position 18,835 of record CAJVPV010000312.1, read on the forward strand.
CTTCATAAATGATTTTAATTTGTTTAAATTTTGTGGTACACTTTTCTCCATGTTTGTCTTAACTATGTTCCACAAGTTCTCGATCAGATTTAAATCCGGGCTATTGGCTGGCCACTTGAGAACTTTAGAAACATGTGATTCAAGGTAAGACTTTGCAAAGTGGCTCATATGTTTGGGATCGTTGTCCTGTTGGAGTCACTATCCTTTCTCCATCAAGCTTTTAATCTCTGTTATCCTTTTTTTTAGTATGTTAATGTAGAATTCTGCATTTATTGTTTCCTTAAAACAGACCAGACTGACCTTATCTCTCTAGAAAACCCTCCCTACACAAATATATTTTTTTTATTTTTAGAAATCCTGCGAATCAGCTTCTTCTCCTTATACTATTGTCCGAGGGTATTGCGGAAGAGCTAAAATGCAGTCTCGTCCTTGAAAAAAGTCTTGCTCCAGTTGTCGTTTTGGTGTTTCTTGGCCCACTTCAGTCATTTCTCTCTTTGTGCTTTGGTAAGCATTGGTGCTAATCTGGGGACGACATTTTTATAGCCAAGGTTCTTTAAAATCCATGCAACAGTTGACTGGAATACTGCTCTATTTAATTTTATCACTAAAGTCCAAGTAGATATTGAAGGTGTTTTTTTCACATAGTGCCTGATTTTTTGTACTATTTTATTCGAATACGTCCGTCACGCATACCCTTTTCCCAATAATATAAAATCAATTGACACTGTTTTTTTAGAGAGGTGATGGTCATTCTAACTTCAATCTACGCCACAAAAGAAAAGCTGAGGGACCAATAATCCACAGATATGTTCGTTGAAAATTCACTTATTTACATGTAAATTTTTGTGGCTTGTTTCTATCTAAATTTGGTTACTCACTTATATACAGATTACCAGCAATCAAATTCCAAAAAATTATGACTTACACTGTATATTAATATTAATATTAATTGATTATATTTGCCTTTCCAGGTTGGGAAACTGTCCAAAAGTATGGATAACACTAGTCCGCTCCCTACAAAGTAAACTAAAAAGTGTCAACATCATTAGTGCTACTTTCGAGAAACATTAAAGAACCAGATTATCATCTATACTTATGCATGTTACTATAACTCTGCCAGAACCAATGCTTCTGAAAAACCTAAATTCTTTCATGGAATTTTAGCATATCTTCAAATTAACAGATGAGAACAGAACAGATATCATGAGAGAGGTTATGAAGCATAATCTCAACTATGGCTTGCACATCCCTTGGAAGAAACTTAACATCAACACTTTTGAAGAAAATAAAACTTTTACTCTTGAAAGAAAAACCAGGATGCTTTTACTTTTATTAAACATACTTGCATCCATAGAGGAAATGATTGACGACAATAGTATGCAGCCTGATTCTTCTCCTGCAACAATCCCTGCATTGACACCTGAACCTGTACTACCTTTGGACCATAACCTAGCATACAATCTATATGAATATAAAACAAGCAATGCATGCACTCCTGTATCTTTACATGAGAATAACACCAACTTGAGCAATACACAAAATATCACTGAAATGGACATTGATGATCTCTTCACAGAAATTGAGTCACACACACAACCCACAACTAGCCCCTCCTCCTGGGCTAATGAAACTGAAGCCACACTATCAATCACAACCAATAGCTAACCCAACAGTGACATTCGCAGCAGCACTCCAGAAAATGAACAAATCAAGATTCTCATATACTGTGAAGAGATAACTGTTTGTCCTAGAACTTCAGAAGATATACTTAAACTCTTTATCAAATTCAGGAACGATCTTAAAGATCCCTCCAGATCATTATTAAAGGCTATCTTCTCAAAAATTGGTCATAGAGACAGGGACTTTTTCAGAACCTTCACAAAAAGTCAATTAATCAAAGAACAACACTAACAAGAATATGAAAACATTGAGAACAAGTTCAAAGCAAACTATCTTATAGCAAATAATATTGGGTATATTATCAGAACCATCAGGAAAAAAATCTGTGTAATCCTTAACAAAGCACTTTTTACAGCCTATCTCAGATCAACTGATCTTACAAAATTAAAATTCTGACAAGTCACCCAACTCTTGGAGTATGGCTTCAACTTCTTTTTTGATCCTACACTAACCAAAATAGACTATCAAGAATTATATAACAAGTGTAAAGAACACATCAAAATGAAATTGTCCAATCTTTCTAAGTTACCTAGTGACATTCCAGCCTCAATTAAAATTAAACTACCCAAAGCTATTTCCATCACCTCATCAAAATTTATCAGAGAAGTGGCAGAGTGTCTTAGAGCATATTATAACTTCAATCTACTCCCACTCTCTTTTTTCGTACAAAGGCCAGACCTCCCAGAGAACTTAACTAACCTTAAAAAAGAACTTCACAATATCTTCCTTCTTACAAACAGAGCTAACCTGAGGAACCTGCACGAATTTGTAGGCAAACTAAGAGACTACTATTATGTTTTAAGCAAACTCTCCCAAGTTTACTTTAATCTTTTTCCACTCAAACAATCCCTTCCTCCATCATATACAGACCTCCCTGAGTATCTTCACCCTTATTTCCCTGTTGACAATGATCTAGAAAGAATACAAGAAGTAGTTTAAATTTTAAGAGATGATATGTATGCAGTGAAAAAGCTGCTACAAGACTTCATTAAACCCAAGAGACCTCTTCCACCAGTCCACTGGTATAATGAAAACAATGATAATATCCTATCCATTATTGAACAAAACAAAGTCAGAGAATTTATTAAACAGCTCAGAAGCAAATTTTTCTTTAAACTTCTGCTGAGTTCCGAATGGATCAAAAAAGACCTTGCTCAATTAGAAAAACCTATCCTCCCAGCTAAGTTCTCACAAGTTGAAGAGGAACTAGGCATCTCCAGCGATAATCTAAATAAAAACCACCCAGAATTTGACCTGACAATTGGAAAAATCAAAGATAATTACCTGGGAGAAATCCTATAAGAATGGATCTCACCTATTCTACTTGACCTTCCTAATCTAAGTGATGCACAAAAAATACTCAAATCATAAAACATCACACTATCTCTTTCCATAATTGAGGATGTAACTCTCATCAACAAAATCAAACATCTTAGAAAAATCTTTTACTTTGAAAAGCTACCCACTGAATTTGTAATTGAACCAGAGTTACCTGATCCAGACCTAACTCTCCTTCCCAAACTTATATAATTATGAGTACAACATCGTTCAACTCAAGTCAATCATTTCTACTCAACTCAAATAATCTCTTATCTACAACTCCTCCACTATCCACAACCACAACCAGGCCATTATCTGCAATAATAAGCAATCTCAAAAACCTCATTACAATCTCCACACTCAATGTTCAAGGACTCAATGACAATGCAAAATGCTGGGAACTGATCAAAACTATAACAAGTGAAAGGTACATCTTGTGTTACTCCAAAACAAAAGTGACAAAGTCAAAACCACTGTCCTTAACCTTAAACAATATAACTATCATTTCCAGTCTTTCCACCACCACAGCTAGCAATGGAGCAGTTATTTTTTTTATCAAAGCAATCTCAAATCATATTTTCAAAACATTTACTATTAACGAATTCTGGTATGCTGCACATTGTAAGTGGTAAAATAAAATAATCAATAATAAAATATTTGTTCAATATTAGCAAGTGTTATAATAATAGAACTATAGACATATAATTAATATAACAAAAGTAAGCGACAATGATAGAGAATCGTACGTGCCCACAACGAAAGACGATACTATGTCAACACGTGATCGATCTATGTTGAATAACACGAGATCCGATCCTGTCATGACTAGTCAATGTAATGACTGTGAGCAATGACAATGATATTGTGAGATTGTTCATTATCATGTAATAATGCTTAAAATCATCATTTTGTAACTAGCTTAATCTATTTTATATGATGACAAGAAAATATATAAATAAGTAAGAAAATGTTGTTAATAAAGAGATGCATGTACAAGAAGTGAGAAAGACTCGGCTGAATCGTATACTTCAAATCACCATTTTTTATCATAAACAATCAGTAACAGTTTATCGAATCTCTGTCAGCATTAGCAACAGACTCGCCATTTGCCCGTTACAATATCTCAAGTTTAAATCCAAAGTAGATATCATTATCATTTCTTGTTATCTTTCCCATGATCCAGGCTCAAGGAAAACAGCTGTCAAAATACTTAAAAACTTTATCAAAGACTATCTTAACAAGCACTTAATTCTTATAGGAGACTTTAATACATATTCACCATACGCTTCATATATTAATGTCCTAACAACAGTACATAAATGGCATATCTACCGCTACCTTAACAAATTCATTGATGTAGCCAAAGTTATGAACAAAGAGAAATACTACATGTATTTCACTAGCACTAGTACCTCCAGGATCGATCAAGTGTGAATTACTAGCAACCTAGCAAGCAAAGTACTCTCATACAAAGTTCATGAACAACTAGCTATAAGTTCTGACCATTATCAAGTAACAACTATTCTGAACTGGTTTGAATATAAGTCTAATAGAGTAGGCTTCAATACTAGCATTTATCAATTTAAAGAAGCTAGTCTTGAAAATATTAAAGTCTTTCAAGAGAACATCGAACTAGTTTGCCAAACTATCAATTCCCCAACTTGGAATTCCATGAATAACATTATTAAAACTTTCCTTAACAACAACATTCCAAAAAGATTATGCACAGTCTCCACACGAAACATTAACCCCCTAAAACACTATACTAGAGTCATAAAAGCCACAAAAAAAGCAATTAACAAAAGCAAAAATAATCATAACAATCATCAGGAAATTTTTTGGTGGAGATCTCTGGAGATCTTCACTCAAAAAAAATTTTTGAAAATTTTTGGAGAAATCTTCAAAAATCTTCAAAGGTTTTTAAGAATTTTTAATATAGAATTTTTTAAAATAAAAAAACTTTGGAAATTTTTATTTCAA